>JBBPLV010000098.1:0-37895 GCA_038089975.1 Boletellus ananiceps | reverse complement strand
TTACCGTAAGCGGATCCTGGTGCTTCCCAAATGGTATACTACGTCGCCGTGCACGGCGGTGCTGGCCAACACAGTAGAGCGACGGAAACTGAGGTAAAAGGCGCGATGAAACGGTGACTCGGCCCCATCGTGACATGTTGCGACATTCCGACTAACACGAGTCCCTGTTTATAGCGCGTGCGCGGAAGCCCTCCGAATGGCTTCCGAGCTTCCATCCGCGACCGCACTATCCATCGTCGAGCTGGCGATCGCCATTCTCGAAGACGAAGACTGTCTGAACGCAGGTGACGTCCGAGTTGTGCCCCAACGGGACCTCTTTCCAAAACTGACAAGCGCACGTCGTCGGCACAGGATACGGCTCCAATCTGACGTTTGAAGGCGCCGTCGAATGCGACGCCGCCGTCATGGACGGGCGCACGGGCGATTTCGGGAGCGTCGGGGCAATCTCAGGCGCGTCCTTTTTCGTCTCCCTGCTGCACGACGATCCCTTTGATCCGACGTTGTCCTTTTTTTATATATGTGCCCACAACCTGCGCCACGTTCGACAATCCTCCGCACCATACCGTAAATCGGATCGACCCCGTTCTCACCGGCGACAGGGGTTAGAAACCCGATCAGGCTTGCGGGTGCGGTCCTCGCGGGCGCGCGCGTCCCGGATAGACTCGGTCGTATCCGGCCCTTGTCCGTCTTTTTTCCTTCTCCGTGCAATGCCCCCCTTCAGTATGTTCCCCTCGGCAGGACCTTGGTGTCTGCCGGTGCGCACGCGTTCGCGCGTAGAAACGGGATCGAGACGGTCGACCCGGCGAGCATGGTCTCCCCGCGCGCCAGGCAAGACTGGCAGCGGTGGCGGACGCGGTACGACGAAGGGACCCAAGGACAAGGGTCGAACGACGATAACCGCTCGGGTACGGGCACGCAGGGTGCGGTACTCCCACAGGACGCGAACCAGGACACAGTTGGCGCGGTCGCCTGGGATTCTCTGGGGAATTTGGCCGCGGGCGTATCCAGGTTCGCTGGTTTTGAATCCACTTTTGGAGACGACTCGGACCTTTATTTTGTTTGTAACAGCGGCGGGTTGCTCCTCAAGTCCTCGGGAAGGATTGGAGAGGTGAATGTCCCTTTTTATCATGGTATGGCAGCAGATTTGACAGGGGGTCACTGACCGACCCGAGGCTGCAATGTTCGGAGCGGGGTGTTGGGCGGAGCAATCGCACGACGGACAGGCCGGGATGGCCTGCAGCATATCTGGTTCATACCCGGTTTTGTCCGCCACGAGTCCTCGATATGTTGATCACGACAATCTCAGGTGCTGGCGAGCACATCATGAGGACCGGGCTGGCTCGTACCATCGCTGATGTCTTCCGTCCAACCTCCGCTCGACAGGACGACGCGGACGCGGACGTCCACGACCTACTCACGAGGACACTGTCCACACGATTTTATGGTGAGCAGGGAAGAACCAATCTCCGTAGGCTGGTCTGAAGAGAGAATAAGATCCGATCATGGCACGCGGTGATGGCCATCCCAACGCTGGTGTCCTACTTATAACGAAAGAAGCGCACGAGTCGGGAGATGTCATACGTACTGCCTGTTATTGGGTTAGTATATTTCGCTGACGCTCTTTAGCAAGGTTATGGTGTACATTCACCACGGAAAGTATGGCGGTTGCATACGCAAGTTCTGCGAGGTCTACACCAAAGGTATGAGTCTCGTCTTTGTATGCTCAGTGGTATGAAAAAGACGCTGCAAGGCGAAGATTCTACGTCGTCCTAAAATTCCACAGCAAGTCCTTGTGACAGAGACCTCGCCCGTTTATATTGCTGCTCTGCCTCTCCACGAGTGATCAAGGTGAGAATGGATGGATCCGGTTACCGGAAATATTAGCTTTGCGATGTGCATGCAGCCGCTTGTAATGACTAGGCAAGATACATGCGTTAACTCTCTGTTCCCCCATTCATGGGGTGAGGCCTAGGGATCGACCGAACAGCGCCGTTGTTGAGATTTGCAAGGGGCTGTGGGTTTCGGAAGTTCGCCAAGGGGAGTGTTGGCCGAGCGGCGCTCAGACGTTGAAGCGTTTTCAACGGGAACTTGGTTCTTTGGCCCGCTTGATCAGCGATCATCGCCATGAGCGAATCCCCAAACAAAGCCTACCTGCAAGTCGAGCAGACAGGAACAGGCTGACAAAAGACTGCTCACTGACGTCAGCATCTCCTGCATGTTTCACGTGTTGGGTGTACACACTCGACAAGCAGACGGAACAAACGAAACCAATGTCCACAATGTTCTTGTGACAGAAGCATGCCGCTCTAAAATCGATCTTGTCTTGCGTTGGGGCGGCGAGAACCTTGCGGATCGAGGGTGGGGAAAGGAAAGACATCTAAAATGCATGCGGTGGGAATATTCTGCGGCGTCGTTGAGGGGAACGTACCATAAGATATTGAAGCAACGCATCGCGGCGTTCGAGATAAATATATGACCCGTTCGTCAGATGCGCAGCCTGCTGGAGGAAGACAGTGTCGGGGCCATACACCTTACATACGTCAATCGTCACTTTCTGATGCCAGGGTCTTAGTTAGGGGCTTCACGAAGAGGGCTACGAAACGGACCAGTTTTTGTGCTGAGAAGATGGAGTTCATGATCGGTATATAAGACGATGACAGGTCTGGAGACACCGAGAGAATGAGTATACGTGGGTCTACAAGAACGGCCGGGTCCTCTGTCGCGGTTGTTGTAGAAGTGGGTTGGTGGATAATTCGATTGATATCTGCACAGTGAAGGCAATCGCACTATTGTCAAGCACGAGATGGTTTGAAATGAGAACGTACGGCAAAGTGCCTTGGTTAGCGCGCCGACTAGAGCGCAGGGTGCTAATGCCATTTTCAACGCGTCGCACATGGGCAGGAAAACGGTGAAGGCATACCCTCTTGGTCGAACTCGCCCGGCGCCTCCATTTCACGCATGATCTGCTGGATGACAGCAGTGTCGACCGTCTGAAAGGGTGGATACGAGTTCGCATCAACCTGAGATTCATCGTCAGTCGGGGTCGAGGCTTCCGCCGAAGAATAGAACATGACACTGATTCGCGCGGGGGGCACGTCAGTAAAGTTCACAGCCGGCTGCAGGAGCGATCCCTACCGACCTCTTGCCGGGCAGTGCCCCAAAGACCGCCAGGGTGTTCTCATGCTTGGAAGCAATGTGGGCATTCAGGAAGGCAAGGAGATGGGACAGAAAGGTCTCCATCGGGAGCGGGTATGGATTGGTCGCCTGCGCGGAGAGATGCCATTGGGTTGGCGACAGGTCCACGATGACGGAAAGGTGCGACGCCTTCTCCATCGCCAGCGGTCAAGCCAAGTGAAGTGGCAGTGCTGGCTTAAATAGAGGCTGACAAAGATCCCATTTTTCCCACATCTCAGGGCTGTTTATTAACTGCAGAGATGCCCGCTACTCCAAAGGAGTAGGCACCGAGGAACTGCCGAAGAAGAAATGCAGGAAAGAGATCGTCATGGTCAAGGATGCTGAACGCAAAGGATGTCAAGAGTGCTTCACTGAAGGCCTCTAGCACACTCAAGTCTAACGTGAAGAAATCGGTGACGCTGGATCGTAGGAGTGAGGTAGGACCGTCATCGCAGATGAACGCATATGTTCATGTTAGATTAATTCAAGACGGCGACGTGCATGCCAAAGGACTTCAAGACTTAGCCGACAGCGAAGGAGTCGAAGAAGCTTCTTCTATGCGTGAGTCCTACGTCGACAGCTTGGTTACTCTTGATTCTGATTGTGACGGTTCACAGGCGACCAAGAGGGTGATGATCGTTAATCTTTACCATAGTCTCGTGCAGGTGCGGATCAGCGCATTAACCGACCAAACATACTAATGAGTAATGCTTCAGTGAGTTTGAGATTTCAAGAGCTAGATGTGTCCTGATGTGATTCAGTGTCCCTGCAGATCCTAATTTCAGTTCCCCCTTGTCCACATCTGCCTATCTTTTGCAATCGTGTTGTTCGACTGCTTCCATTGGACCTCCCACAATAACAAGTATCAGCTGGAGATGGAAGGTCTGAAGCACTGATTCAGATGCTGAGTTATGACTATCAGGAAGCCAACTCTACTCAGTGTCTGCAGCCACATAAGTATGAGCTGGTATGACTATCACATTTCAGCAGCTGTCAAGCATTTTTCAAACTATCCCTCAATGTTGCAACTTGTTTTTCTGGCCTTACTGGAACTTCTGCTGAGACAACCATCTAGTAATCCTATCCTGCTGGTGATAATTATATTGGGTGGGCTGCTGAAGTACTCATAACATTCAGCCTTGACCTATTGGAGAACAACAACCTTGGCTCCTATATGTGTGATACACAGAGCAAGATAAAAATGATGACTTTCCTTGGTTTGATCAACTGTCATGTGAGGTGTGGATAAAGAATGCATTGGCTGAAATTCAGGTGAGGGAGCATGAGGTAGTAGTGCAAAGTTGGATAGACAGACACAGCTGCTTGTATATGGTGTCAATGCATTTTTCATTGACAGCATTACTGTATATGTATATGTAATTTTTTGTGTAACATCAATTGCTCTATTGTTTTCCTGTCCTACATTCAGCTGTACTAACAAATCCTCTACAAAAGATATTATCATCATCTCCTGGGCATGTTTCAAGCAGGGTGTTTGGGATTCTCAGACAAAATGTGAGCCTAAACCAAGTCACCAAAAAAATTTACAAAAGCAATAATAGTTGTAATTGAAGAGGAAAAGTGGAGCCCTCCAATGTTGCTTTCTGAAAATTTACCCCAATATCACTTTAGATTTAGACATAGCCAGAAATTCAGGTTGAACATTAGCAACACCACACCACCAATCACATATAATATCATACCCAGCAAATGCTACAAAACCCATGTCACAGCAATCAGCAAGCCCAAGGTGTCAAGTAGCACCAATTAAGACAGCCCTCCCTTTTCTGCCAGTCAATATTTTGGACCATTGCAGCAACTCAAGGGTAGCCACTACTTTCGACACACTTCATTCATTATGCACTAGTGCAGAACACCCAAGTGACCAGAGGCGGTATTTGGCGCCTCCCTCTCTCACTCATCCAGCGTTTGCAACGCTGCATCTGTCCAGTGTTTGCTCTGGGGCTTGGGAATGAAACTTATTCTATCAATATTGAAGGCCACCATAGTCGAAGCGTATTTTACTTGTATAGCAGCATGGGGAAGTACGCGTTGGGATCGTGTGGTGCATCGGGAGCGCGTTCCGGTCGCCACCGCTTGAACGACGTGGGGACCTTGGGAGGCAGCTTTTCCTCGCTGTAATACGGTGATACAGAAGTGACAGTGGTGATGGCCTGGGACAAGTCTATGGCATCCGGCACCTTTGCGGGAACTTGCCCTTCTGCAGGAGCAGTGACGCTAATGTGGCCGTTAGCTCGGAACAACCGGTGGAACAAAGGGCATGCGCACGACTGAGGTATGGAGTGCTGAATGAGCAGAGTCGACAGATCTGACTGGGTGACTACCGAAAGCTGAGGGTAGGCTCGCCGAACGTCACGTTTCCAATAGGGACTCTGGGCGGGGTCCGACGCTATCCGAGGATCAGTTTGGTAAGAAAGCAGTGGCTGTAATAGCACCTTTCGTCGCAGGGGCGGAATATTGCTCCGGGCGTGAACCGGGCTGGGGATACCTGTTCAAGTCTGGAATTGGGAGACCCGAAGATATTTCAGGATTGACGACGACCGCATCGCCTGTTTTAGTGTCAGGGGGAGTGCGAGGTGGCACATGGATCTAGCGCGCACGAAATTTCTTCCAGAAGCCCTTTGGATGGACGTGGTAGAGCGTAGACTCTGCAGCTTTTCTGGTGGCCATGCGCAAGTGTGAGGAAACATCGCCTGAGCGGGCGCTACAATTACCACGGGCTCATTACGTAAGTCACACCAGCGATGTCTTGAGGGGAAATCACGAATATATTATTCAAGTGAGTCTGTTCTTGTGTTCGCGCCCAGTTTTCAGGGAAGTGTGACAAATCGAGCCCGGCCTCAGCGATGCGTGTACGCTTGCTGACAAGTTTGGCTGCACCGCCGGGACGAGGATTAGAAATCACGAGCTGTTGGTCGCTAAGAATCTGCTTTGCAAATTGTTTTCGAGGTCGACGCAAGATCACGCAATAGGTCGTCATCCAGTCCGCCACGCAATCCATGCACGCACTTATGGGCGCCATCCTTCGCTTCTTTTTTTTCTCGCCGAGTTCCCAGCTATTGCCTCCTGCTGTTATAAAAGCTCCCTGACAGGCCCAGGTCGACTCAACTCGGACCTCCCCTTCGCATCCATCCCCATGGGCCAGATACTCCACCAGCGCGCCGACGAACAGGCAGGCGAGCCCTCGCTCGATAACGCACAACCCGTGCAAGTGCCCGAGGAGCGGGATCCCCATGTCGTCCCCACTTTCACCTCCGAGACTCTGACTCATCCGCCGTCCACCATTCTATATCTGCCTCCCCTCCTGTCCTCGCTTCCGCAGAACGTGTCCACCCCACCTATCATCGTAGATCGACCACCTTTGGGCACCGAGACCCGTCTCCCTGACATCGACCCTGTCTCGCTCTCGCTGCACAAAGCATTGCACCACTTCCGTCCGCTCGCCGAGGATTACGCCGCCCTTCCTTACCACCTCGCCTTCAACTGGTTAGAGCTCGAGCTTCCAGAAGACGAGGAACGCGAGTGGTATGCCGTCGCCTTCCGGAGTCTACGCAAGAAGGGTAGTGACAGTGGTCGTGAGTAAAGTCATGGTCCGAACAACGCGAGTCTCACCATCCATGTAGCACTCTACGAAGCGGACAAGAAAGCGCACGAAGAAGCAGTTTCCAACGGTGGTGTGAGTCGACACACACTCCCCCAGTTTAGCACGCTGATGTTTTTCGATAGCTTATCATGTATTGGTACGGGGTTCCCGACCCGGAGACGGGGATGAACCTCGCAACTTGCGTCTGGCAGTCGCGAAAGCATGCCATCGCTGCAAACTCTCGTCCAGATCACATTCGGGCGATGAAGCTCGCCGCTGCTTCATATGAAATTTATCGTCTGGAACGCTATAGATTATCCAAGGTGAAGGGTGAGAAGGGTATTCTGGTGGAAGAATTTAATGGCGTAGAATGTGGCTGGTGAAAATCATAGACTGCGTCCAACGTGCTATCGACTGGCACGTTGCCGCATACCCTCCGGGCTATCTCAGATACCATCATGTATCAAGTATAATCGAACTTGCATTATCGATATCCTTATAATCCATCTGCTTGGTGTGATCTCGGAAACAGTACGAACCCAACTTTCGACTGCGTATGGACATCTGTTCCTACTTTGTTATCGCAGGCGACCGTGTAACAAGGGCCAACGCGGATCACTGCATGCCGAAGCATCCCGCTCGGCCCGATCGAGAGGTAAGTTTGAAACGAGAAACCCTCCCAAATCGTGATGCCAGGCCAATGAGTTGCATCTCCGTGTTCCAGGTGCACAGATAGGACAGTCACAGGCAGCGTGAACCCGGTGCTGCCTCCCGGGCTTGCACGGGTCGTGAGCGACACTTGGCATGCTCTTTTTGGTCTATTTTGACCCCTGTTCTAGACCGCAACTTGAAGTCGTATCCACAGTCGCGGGTCAAAGCTGCCCAACGTACCATGCTGCGTGATTCACGCAAATAGTGCGGTTTCCCGCCACCTCGTAGGCCTGAACGTTTGAACCCCCATCATCCTGCCAACACTCGCTAGCACCGCAGCATCCACTATGCAAGTTACATGGGACCACCGATCTCTCTTGACGGACTCCGTCGGCGACCGATGGAAAAAGGTCGATGATATTCAAATCAACTGTCAGTGTGATCCCAGCAACCCCCGAGTGTGGCTGGCTGGCTTGGAGGTGCCACAACAACAACAAGCGCCGTTGAGTAGGTGTTTTCTCATGGGGAGTAAATGCGACCCCTTCGTGTTCCTGTAGTTGGCGCTCTCTCGTATCAACTAGGACCCTTCCCTTGCCGCCGCCGTACTAGGAGCGACCGGGTCGACTCCGACCGCTACGTTTCAGCGCAGGGCCTATAGAGTCAAAGGAAGAGCGGGGGACGCATTCTGACGTTACTTGTACGAGAGGACGGCGCTCCCAGGTCGCCCCTACACAGCCAAATGAGATGAGCGGGTATTCTTGACACGCTGGCCATGTCGGGTCTACGCGGGTTGCATCGCACTCTTGGCTGTGCGGGTTAAACCGTGCTCTACCCTTCAGCCTCGGAATCACCTGATGGAGTAAGTAACAGTAACTTGTGTATGGGGCATCATTTCCAAGACGGACAGGATGCGGTCGTCGCGTAGATGCTGGCCGTTGATCGCAGCTTCTTCAGGTCAAGTCTGAGTTCGCGGCGGGGCCGGAATGCTGTTTCCGTCTGGGCGTCGTCATCACGTTCGAAGTGCACGTTGATCGAGGCCGGTCTCCCCCGCCCCATGTTTCTCCCAGACCAGATCGGTTTCCACGTTTTGCTAGCCCCCCCCCCCCGTGGGTAGGTCCGCTTGTCGACAGATGCATCTAGCCATCTCACCAACAGCGTGGATGCCAGTATCAGTGCGACATAGGTGTTGGCGAGTAACACTTACTACAATACCTTGATAACACATCCGTAGACTATTTCACAGTGGCCCGCGGTCTCACTTCGACTCTGTAGTCTACCCGCCATAATCATGCATAATAATGAGATTTATGGAGCGCAGCATAAAGTATACAGGTCATCATAATCACCTGCAATATTTATGCTTGGTTTTTTATGTCTTAAATGTTGAATATGCAAAATACTAATATATTTGGCAATGGCCGATGGTATGACATAACATAAGAATGTGCGATCGGTATGACCTAGGAATAGTGCAACTTGGTGGGTCAATCGATCACCGTGATTGCCGTGGGCAGGTAGACGAGCTGAAGGGGAACGGAAATCAGCGAAGGAACTTGGAAATGCCTGGCGATGGAAGTGAATGGATCATAACAAAGACTAAGCAGTGGCGAGTTGGCGAGGGTGGGGCCGTTGGGCCTGTCGATGCATGGGCGAGCGCAGAGAGGCGGGGGACCTCGTACGGGCCGGGCGAGTGCGGTGGCAAGTCGGCGAGGGTCGGCCTGTTGACGCACGGGCGAACGCGGTGGTGGCGAGCCGGCAAGGGTGGGGGTGCGTCGTACGGGCAATTGGGCCTGTCGACGCACAGCCGAGCGCGGACGTGATGAGTCGGCGAGGGTGAGAGTGCGTCGAACCAGCTGTTGGGTCTGTCGACGCACGGGCAAGCGTGGAGGTGGCAAGTCGGCAGGGGTGGGGTGCCACGTTGTACGGGCCGTTGCGAGAACGCAGCGTCGATGATCGACGTAGTTAGTACACTGAACAACAAGGACGGCGGTGGTATGTGCTACATTGTGGAGTCGGGGTACCCGTACCGCAGTGCCAGGGTGTAACGAGGGCGCGTGAAGGCATGTCGCCGGCAATGGCATTGACAGCAGGCAGTGTGATGCGACCGCACCAGCCGGGTATGCCAGTGCGAGCGCACGAAACGGCGCTGGTGTGGTGCAAGCGCGCAGCGTAGTCGAACGGTCGCGTTGGCCAGGTAGCGCGTACTAAAGCAGCGTGGTGATATGGGTGTGCTGGTGTGGCTGAGGCCACAAGATCGCGCGGTACAGATGACACCTTGAAGAGAGGACATGTCGAGACGCCATACGAAGTCAAGGGCACACCGTACGGGTGGCGAGTAAGTGGCCACGCCCGGGTCGATGGATCTGGACCTTAGGACTAATCGAAAACAACTGGCACGGCCACTGAGCTCTAAGATGCTTTACTCTGCCTACTATGCATACATGTCATTATGCAACTCTTAGTCATGATTATGGCAGGCAGATTTTCCTGATGCGTGGGGTGATTCCAAACTTTTCTACAGGTGCTCATGAATGAATACACCCACTCTGGTACGCACTATGAGCGACAGTCCGGACGGACTGGGAAGAATGTGATGCGTGTTGCAAGCAATCGACAAAAATATACACCTGTCATTCAGTCGAGCGCGCGAAGCGCCAGCGCTACCTCCAGCCGGATGCCACGTCAACAAAGATGGCAACGGCGAGCTCAGCGATGATGAGCGGATGTTGCCGGCTCTCCAATTTTCAATCAGCGTAGATAGTCCGACAGACGGAGTAAGAGAGGGGGGGGATCATTACCGCTGTATGAGATGTTGATGTGTCGACGTCCTCGGCGATCGTCTTCAGGAGGCACGGGGCGCGTTAAGATGGTCTCTCTTCTTGCTCGCCGCCGAGCTCTAGGACTGGCGGCTCCACGAGGGGGGAAAGACCCCAGTCCGCGATACTCCCAGCGTGCTCTAGTTGAGTAACCGGGAAATCTGTCTTTGACGCTCGCGTCATCACTATTTGCAAGGGCGCATCAGAGCGTCCATGTGCCGGCATGTTCTGTGTTTTGGCTGAGTCATGACAACCAACTCGCAGCTTGCTGCAAAGGAATGCCAAGCATGTTCACAAAGACGTTCAGGCAGAGAGGCCCGTAGTCAAAGACTCCGGCGGTTAGAATGAAACACTTGCCCACCAGTTCCTATCACGGAGACATTTGATACCGTGACGTACGACGACAGTACCCACATTCGACCGAAGCAACATACGACGATTGTGACATTGCTTTCAACCAGACTCACTCCAAGACTCGATGCTGTCGTGGCTGTCCGGGTTGGCAGGGACGTGCGAAAGGCGACATTTGACATCATCATGCACTGCAGTGGCGCGTTTCGACAATTTCGATGGCATCATCCAGGACAACGCGGACGACATCTTGCGAACAGGTACCCGTGGAATCCCACACGGTTGGCTTGATCGAACCTTTTGCGGTGCGCCAGGTGTAGACACAGGTAGGTGCCTTATCGGGGTCCAGGGTCGCGCTTCTCGAGCCCTCAGTTCGATTGGTCTCATTTCCATGCCACGCAGCTTCAAGCAGCATGTCAGCGGACCACAAACCATGAATGTGCCTCGCTTGCAGATTCGACTTCCGACCACTCACCGAGGGAAGTGGTTCTTTTGAATGTACGTTCTCTTCATCACCACAAGGTCGAGCCCTATTGACAGCCAGCAAGGCGGACTCTGGTAACGGAGATAAGAGAGCGTCCGATATTGGCGGAGATACGGATCTAAGTACGTCATTGATCAGCGACAACCAGGTTCGGACTGATGACAATGCTCGACCTCAACCTGGTCGTCTTCACGTTGCTAGGTTGCGTCGCGTCGCAGGGATAGCGCACCTCTACGTCCTCCGTGAGAGAAGGGAATTCGTCGCTGGAGGCGCCATACGTTCCCTGATCCACAGTGAAACGCACATCTCTTCCGTTCTGATCGCCGGCCAGATTTGGCATAGCTTGTCCAAGGGGGGGAGAGGGGAACGCAGACCGTCCGTTCGACCCCCTCTCTTGGAGATTCGACCGCAAGAACGGGCGCCACCGGAAATCAATAGCATTAAGATCCAACTCGTAAGATTCGGGGAGGAGAGGATCAGATAAGGAAGGATCTTCTGTCGGTGAATCGAAGTAGACTGGACGAGAACAAGCGAAGGTGGGTCCTGGAGTTGCATACACGTTGAGGCCATCGTCGCCACCCCCAGACACTTGGGAAGTGTAATTAATATAGGCATCGTGAGCCTGAAATTCCAAGGGGGGGTCATCGTATTGAACAAGACTTGAAAATGCATCCGAGATCGGTGGACCAGCGATTTCATCATCCAGACGTAAATGTGACGGAGGTAGTGCTGGAGGATACATCATGTTAGAGGCATGGAAGGTCACTTGCTGCGGGACCAAGGGTTTCTGGAACATGCTGTCAACATCTGACCTGCTAGCTGAGGCGAAACAGCCCGGGGCTGAGAACGGCAGAGCGATGGCCAGTGCCTCGAGCTGTGAATTTGATGTCTGTGGTTTTGCAGGGATGGCTGACCAAACGCTTTCAATGTCTAATGCACCATCCGCGCGATAAGCTGTATCGGGGGGTCCCTCTTGTTGGTCGAGCTCAGACGGCGAGAAAGCAAATATCTTTTCCTCGTGTGGAACACCCGGAGGCTCCATCGGAGGAGTGTCCAACTTAGACTCGCGAGAAGGTGAAAGCAGCCCCCGTAAGGGATGGTTTGCTTCTAGACTACGAAACGTGTGGGCGAGCCAATCAGGAAGTGGACTCTTTGGTTCCTTTGGTGGTGCCTATAGATCGGAAATAGGAAAAATACTGAAGATCTTGGAGAATAAAGCGCATATACGCATACCACAGGCTTGGGGAATCCATCGATATCTTCGCGAGGAAGCTGAAGGGACCTCTTCATTTTCAGCACGGAAAAGTCTTTGCCCAGTTTCCCTGGGTCGATACCGCTGCAAGCATCTGTTGGGGTCTTCGGGATGTCATGACTGCTAACAGAGGAGGCGCCGGAGGACAGTATCCTCTTTCGCAACGAGACCCGACTGCTGTGCGACAGCATGGTGTTGACCGATTTAACCATTCTGTCGAAGCGCGTATTAAGGCCAGCGACTCGTCTCCGTTTCGCTGGCCGGTAGTCTGACGTGTTCATAAAGACACCATGAGTACACCATGGCACGACTATAGGCACCAGGGAGACCTATTCTACTTGTCAGGTTATGCGACGCGTCGGTGCTGGGATCTGGTCACGATGAGCTCTTCAAGGCTGGGAGTGCGACCAACCTTGGATCCGTGTAGCGCGAAAGATTTGACTCAGAGTCGTCCCGACCCGCGAGGGAGGATGTGTCAGGTGGGCGGTGCATGTTGACCCGTGGGGAACAATGAGACCGCACATGCTCATCATGTCGTTATCTAAGCGACGTTCTCCCGACATGCTTGCGTGTCGCACCGCTCGGGAGCGGTGCTCACCGTTCTGGGTTGTTCGCTTCCACCATCTTCACGATCAGGACGACGCTCTCGCACGATGACGTGGCGGGGTCTGCTCGCTGACATGGACGACGATGCCACCCCACGTCGCACCATCGACACCGGGCCGGAAAAGGTTCTCTCGCCGAGTCCGAGTCTCCAAAGCATTTACCTCCTCATGTTGCCCGGGCCAAAGACCCCTCCCAACGACACGCTTCCTTTGCACACGCACGTCAAGGCCCGCGAGCCCACCTCTCGGAAACGTACTTTCCTGATCGTCGGCTCCCTCTGCCTCCTTGTCCTGTTTGTTTGCAACACACCTCTATCGCGGTCTCTGCTTTGTATCCACCCCTCCTTGATTACGCGCAATCCCGCCTACTTGATCACGGCTGATTACGGCGCTGTCGCGGCGGAGAACAAGCGGTGCTCAGACATCGGGGTCAGCATATTGAAGGATGGAGGGAACGCCGTCGACGCAGCTATCGGTGCTTCGCTATGCACTGGTGTCGTCAACATGTTCTCGTGAGTATGTTCACCGCCGTCATGCAACAAACTCATCCCGCCCAACGCTCGGGTCTGGCATGACATAAAGCTCAGGAATCGGCGGCGGTGGCTTCATGACGGTTCGTATACCACCAAAAGAATTCGGTGGATCCTCCGAGGTGTTTACGGTTGATTTCCGGGAAACCGCGCCGGGGCTGGCCAACACGACGATGTTTATTAATAATGCTTCGGCTGCCAAGTATGGTGGCTTGTCCGTCGGAGTACCGAGTGAGCTTCGTGGCTTCGAAGAAGCCCATCGCCGATGGGGTTATTTGTCCTGGCGTAAGCTCGTTCAGCCGAGCGTGGAACTGGCTGCGGAGTGGACTGTGGACGTGGAGCTGGCCAGGAGGATCCAGGCAGGTGGTTACCATGGAAGCTCTTCTGGTTTCTGATCCATTACAGACATATGCGCACCTCATGCTTCACAACAAGGACTGGAGTGCCGTGTTTGCCCCAGAAGGGAAACTGCTTCTTCAAGGGGAAACCATTCGGCGCACAAATTACTCCCGCACCCTCGACATAATTGCAAATGAGGGCCCTGGCGCTTTCTACAAGGTTTGGTTCAATGTTCTCCCGTGATAACCACCCAATCGAACACCAGTGGCAGGGTCCCATTGCGGATTCGATCATCCGTAAAGTTCACGAAACAGGCGGCATCCTTACACATGCGGACCTCGAGAAGTACACTGTCAAGGTCGAACATGCGCTGGAAGGGAGCTATCGCGATAAGAGAGTGTACACTTCGCATGCCCCTACGTCTGGGCCCGTGCTCCTTCATATTCTGAACTTGCTTGAGCGATTTGACCTGATTGGTGATGGTCGGACGCCGTTGAATGTGCACAGAATTGTCGAGGCGATGAAGTGTGAGTACATGCGCTCTCCGTGAGGGTTGTTGTTGAGGATCTCCGCCGCGGCTAGTCGGGTTTGCAGCACGGTACGTTGAGACGGAAACATGACCCCTAAAGGCCAGAGCTGACCGCGCGACAGAACCAGAATAGGTGATCTCTCTTATTACGGCGGCGAAAAGGCCCGTGTTACGGAGATCCCGACCAAGGAATTTGCTGACTTGATCGCCGTTAACCTCACTGATGTGAGTCTCGTGCATGTTGGTTTTCCGTCATTTCTGACCTTGTCATCAAGGATCGGACTCATCCGCCGGAATACTACAATCCCGAGTTTGATGTCGAGACAGATCATGGAACTGTACGTTTTCTGTGGCGTGTGGATGACGGATGCTTATTCTTGGACGGACAGAGTCATGTCTCGGTGATAGATAGGGATGGCATGGCTGTCACATTGACTAGCACAATAAATCTGGTCTTTGGTTCTCGAGTGCTCGATCCAGAAACAGGGATGATTTTGAACGACGAGGTAATGACAACTTGTGACGCACGGTGAGAGCCGCTTTTAAATCGTTCCCGGGTCATGTAGATGGATGATTTCTCCACGCCTGGGACTTCAAACGGGTTTGGCTTGCGGCCTTCTCCGTGTAAGTTCTCCTGCCTCAGACTGTTCATTTTTAGGGCATGACGGATTACTGACACAGACAACTACCCTGAACCGCACAAGCGACCACTCTCTTCCATCACTCCTACCATCCTAGAACACGCCAACGGATCACTTTACGCCGTCATTGGGGGTTCGGGAGGATCTCAAATATTCACTGCCGTCGTTCAGACGTTGTTGAACCTGGATTGGGGCATGGACCCCAGCCAAGCAGTAGAGTATGGGCGTGTCCACGATCAGCTTTATCCCAAGCGGGTTGCTGCGGATAGCGTCCTACCAACGCCGTTGTTCGATGAGCTTCGGCACCGCGGACATAACATCGAAGGTACGTTGAGCAATCTTCCGTGGCCGCGCCATTGTCCCCTTTCTTTCTGTTGACGTGTCGGGTAGTATTGGATATCAATCGGGTCGCTGCGGTGGTCCAGATTGTGGTGAGCAAAGATGGCAAGATATACGGTGCGTCACGATCTCATGTGCCGACGGGTTCGCTTACGCGACTTTGCAGCGGCGAGCGACTCGAGGAAGAATGGAATCGCGGCGGGATACTGACCCATTTCGTTTAGACAGCATACCAAGCACGAATGTCGCGTACTGTGGCTGTGGGTCGAGTTTGTTGATATGATCCCATGCCAACCACCATATGGGGGTGATTAATAGTTTTCATGCACAATGGACTACTCATCTTTCGCCAGAGGGTGGTATAATCTGAGTCGTCGAAGTGCGCTGGAGACAAGGGGGGGAGACGAGCTAAACTGGTAATCCTTGGGGCGCAGGACCATCACTCCGTTGCAACGGCATTTTGCGTGACATGTGACAGCTGGCTTTGAAGTCGTAGTGGGCACTGCCACCCTGAGTTTACCAGGGCCGCATCAGTCTACCGAAGACGGCGCCCGCTACATCCTTGTTCCCCTCTCTCATTTCTTGCCCTTTTGGTTTTTCCATGCCAGACACGGACTGGGACCTCATTTCCTCTTATGTTGGACTGGTCAGTCTTGCAAGCTTTTCCATTTACTGCGGCGCGTTCGATTCGTTGCCGGTGCGTCCATGCTGCTATGCCGACAGTGCCTCTTTGGAGCGCGATTGTAGGCCGCTCCGCGCAATCAAGCTGCGCGAAAAAGAAGCTTACTCGAGCATGAAGAGGACGACGAGGACGAGGACGTGCCGGACCGCTTGTCCTCCAACGAGGCATGGCTCTTCCCAATTGTGAGTAAATGCACAGGCGCAGGGACGTGCGAGCCACCCTTTTTTCTCATGATCTTCCCAGGTTGGCTCGGTAGTCTTGCTTGGCATGTACGTCGCAGTCACGTACGCGGGCGAGGATTGGGTCAATTTGCTGCTTGGGTGGTATTTTTCCGTCGCCGGCGTTGGGAGTGTATGGAAGGTACGGTGGCGGATTGAAAACTGTGGCATTTTGCTGACTCATGAGGGTCTCCAGACCATAGTAACGTCGGCTAAGTTCATGATTGGACGGGAAAGATGGAGCGCATTTGACAGGCACCGGCTACTCCTGCTCAGGGGCCCACTCGGTACGTCGCACGGCCGGGTATGTGCTGCTGTGACGGATCTCATGTACTTTTATTGCTGCTCAGAGGTGATCTCCCTGTCTTGTCGGACGCCGACGCTGGTGCTATTGCCAGTGGCCATTCTCCCATCGATTCTGTACAGCTTCTCTGGTGGACCCCGGAAGCCTGTGTTGTGGGCGGACGTGCTTGCGCTCTCGTTTGCGCACAGTGCGTTGTCGATCCTCAGGCTTGATTCGTTCCGGACGGGATGCATCCTCCTGTCAGGGCTGTTCCTATATGATGTCTACTGGGTATTTGGTACCGATGTGGTAAGTGACAGGCAGAGGTGCCAGGGTCCTGTCTCACTCGCGCTAGATGGTGAAAGTGGCGACCTCTCTTGATGTACCCATCAAGCTTCTATGGCCAAAATCGATGACGTTAGCTACCGAAAGGGGCTTTACGATGCTTGGCCTTGGTGACGTCGTCATACCGGGTATTTTTGTCGCTCTTGCGCTCCGTTATGACCACGCGCGTGCAGAGAAGACGGGGAGGCCTCTCAAGAAGCCATACTTCTCTGTCACATTGACAGCATACATCGTGGGCCTCGTCGCAACGATGACGGTGATGCATGTGTTCGGCAAGGCCCAGCCAGCGTTATTATACCTTAGGTAAGTGTGCTTAACACGGGTTCCGGGCTCCCGATTTGCTGATCCGATGGGTGCGATGGGGTAGTCCGGCGTGTATGCTGTCCTTGGTCGGTACGGCGGTTATGCGTGGGGAACTTGAAGATGTATGGAGATGGTCAGATGATCACGAACTGTCAGCAAAGACCGCGCAGGAAGCATCAGTGACAAATCGGGACTTACCAGAAGTCGAAAACGGAAGGCGTGCGCCACAGCCGAGGGACGGCGCTGATGGGAGTGATCATGTGGACGCCGAGGTGATGGAGCAAGATGAAGAGGGGGAGGAGGTGCGAGCGAAAAAGCGCAAGAGCAGAGGAAAGAAGAAGGCGTGAGTAGAGCAGAGGCATGCTGAGCCCGCAAGGATGACGGGATGGACTAGCCGGTCGGTGTATTTTGAGGGGAGTTGAAGTGGGGTAACACGATGAGATGGTCTCACGCGGCCACTGCAGGGATGCCGTAAGTGCCTGAGCAAGTGCGAGGTGCAGGAGGATGACGCCAGACGGGCTGAATGCACGCCGGGGGAGAGGAGGGCACTGGAGGTGTGGAGTGTTCCCACTGCGGAGGACGGCTCGTCGGACCTGATCGGCATCAGAGGCAGACAAGGCTTCCCAGGGTCATATGTTGTAGGGACCGGATGCGGGACCAAAAGGGAAGGGCATGCCGTCATGCACACACCTACAGGGACTGGGCGCGGAGACGAGGTGGATGGGGGTGCGCTCCCGAGCGTGGCGACAAAGACCGGGCACCGAGGACGTTGGGGAGAGGCTGGGATGACGGCAAACACGTGACCTGGAGAGAGACTCAGCACCATGAGGACGTCAAACACGGGAGGGTGGACCCCGGACACGCCCGTTGGAACATGTGAATGTGCAGCGGGGGGTCGCCATGCCATAAATGGCTCGGATGCTTGGTGTCTTCGCATTCGCTGTCCCTTGCCTCTTGAGCAACACAACACTCTCGTTTTAACCCCATCTTGAGGGTTGTGCTCCTTCGCAGACGACGACGTCGTCCCTTGCGTACGTGCCTTCTCCCCTTTGCCTCTCTCCCCTCACCTTCTCCCTAGCCTCCAGCGATGCATTCCCTCTCAAACGATGACTGGAATAATCTATTTTCGGCTCCTTTAACCCCGACCGTCCTCGCCAACCTCGCAGCCAGCGGCGCCTTCTCCCTTCCCTCCTCCTTGCCCCACGACTACGGCCGCGCTTGCGATCCCCCACCCGACTATCACAACGATCACGCTGCATGGCCTCTCCCCCCTCATCACACCCACAGATTGCCGCCCTCCAAACCACCACCTCCTCCAAAGCGTCGCCCCCACGACGCCCCCTTCCCTCAGGACCCCTCTCTCGGCCACCACAAACCTCACCGTATAGCCATGCCCGTGAGTCCTCGTCCGCTCGCCCGCCCGGTCACATGACTCCTCATGATCATGCCAGACGTTTGATCATCCCCTATCAAACCCGCCCCGTTCCCAGAGACCTGATCCCCCGCTTGATCCCTCCCTCCCCCCAGACCACTTCCCATTGCCCTCTCTGCTCTACCCTCCCTCCAACCCTCCCATCGAGCGCTCGAGCGTCGGCATACCCCCTTCCCTCTGGATGTCCCCAACATCTTCCCACCCTACCTCCCCTGCCATCTATTCCCCTCTCTCTCAGTTGTCCATACCACAGAATGGCATCGTCCCTCCCGATCCATCTCCCTTACATGTCTCTCCCTCAACCACCGTCGACTCAAAGTCCGCCATCCTCTCAGACCTCTTTGCCGACGATCTCTTTGGTGCGTCCCCAAACGACCCAAACTCGGGATCGTTCCCCTCTCCCAGGCTATCAGGTTCTCCCGATATTCAATCCACTTTGTCATTCACCGAAACCGATCCTGAGAAACTCGCCAAACAGGATCCCCTCGCAACCCAGGTCTGGAAGATGTATGCACGTACCAAAGCCCACCTCCCCCACGCACAGAGAATGGAAAACATTACCTGGCGTATGATGGCTCTTGCCCTTAAAAAGAAGAAGGAGCAGGAGGACCCTCTCCTTCCCCCCCAGGTTGATGTGCGCATCAAGACCGAGAACACACTCTCCAGCCCTTCCCTCAGCCAGCTCGACCCGTCATGTCCCCAGTCCCCGTACGAGGAGAGAGGGAGGTCTTTTGCAAAGGGCAAGGCAAAGGTACAGGTCGTCGGCTTCGACGGCACCAACCAGGATGGCACCGAGGACGACGAGTACGTGGTTAGCTTTTGACACCTCTCCCTTCTGACGCCATTCTGCCTCAGCCCCGAACCAATGGACTGGCGAGCCATAAGCAGGTCAAGGTCCCGGATTTCTATGGATTGGCGGCCTCAGAGTCGCTCCCGTTCACGTCCCCCGCCCCTCTGTGATCAACTTGCTTCGCACGGCCAATTTGACGGTCGGTATCCCTTCCCAAGTACTCAAGATCGCCCAGAAAAGTCTCCTGAGCGGCCTGTGCGACGCTCGATAGAACTCGCATCACCACCTGGCATACGAATACCGGTTGCTTCTACCCTATCTTCTTCCCGTCCTTCTGCGACTTCTTCAGGTCCTATGCGCTCCGCACTATCTGCCATATACGAGGGGAAGACGGGCCACGAGGCTTCCCCGTTTGGAAGTCCCACTCATGACAATGTCCACGTTAATCAATTTGATCATCCGCTGTCCGCTCTCAACACCCCTGCCTTGCAACCGTCTTCACTTCCATCTTATGGCCTCCATGGGCCCTTCAAGTCCCCCTTTGACGACCAATCATCAAAGTCCCGTGCTTTTCCAAGGCACGTGCGAAAAACAAGCTTTGATCACACTGTGGAGCGCGAAGGCATCTTCATGGGGCCCAGCGGTAGACATCAAGTGAATGGCAAACCGTTGTCTCCGGATAGCCTTGCGGGGCAGAAGCGGCGCGCGGACGCACCGCATGCAGAGAGCATACTACGTGCTGACCCGTCAAACGTTCAGGGCAATCCACGTTCGACGAAACATCGAGAGGCGGATCAGTATGTTGGTAATGGTTCATTCCCTTCCACCACTTTCAATTTCAGCTTTCCGGCTTTTGAGGGCATGTTCGACTTTGCTTTACCGGGAAGCACAATATCGCATCATGAATTCCCACAGGTGGTGCAATCTGCCGAGAACGCGAGAGCATCCGATTTGCACTTTCATGATTCTGCGCCGCATTCTCTGAGTGGGCCTACTTATACGCCCTCCGTTGGTTCCCCTCCTGGTGTCGACGAGGGAATTTCTACTTCCGCAGCCGCCACCAACGCAGCGATGGCAGAAGGCTACGTTCAACATCTTGGTGCTGCCGCCAGCTTTGCCGCTGATGATGGTGTTGACTATCGCCAATTCTTTGCACTTCCGTTCCCACCCTTGGACGCCGGTATAAACCTCGGTCAGGGGCCGTATACCCACGTCGATCCGACGCAGATCTTGCCCGCGGAGCACGGAGAGATGGTTTTGCAAAGTTACCATGCAAGCCCGACCAGCGACTGGGGAACTGGCCTCCCATCGTCGACTGCCTCTCCTGAGCCCTATGTCACATCCAATACATCATCCCCTCCTTCCATCGAGGGTAGCAACAACGCCCCCAACCCCCGTATATCAAGTCGCAAGCTGTCATCGGCAAATCGCATCACTCAGGGACTGCAGCGAAAGAAGTCTACGGCGAATACCACATCTGCCGCGTCTAGATCGGCCACGAGCACACCTGAGTTGACTACCGAGGGCAGCAGCAGTGCTACTGCCAAGGGAAGCAGCGATGATGGCGATCAACCTCCAACATCCTGTACAAACTGCCAGACGAGAAACACCCCGCTCTGGCGGCGTGATCCGGAGGGACAGCCTCTTTGTGAGTAGGCGCATCCACGCTATCCAACGTTTCATTGACGAGCGCCCAACAGGCAATGCATGCGGCCTTTTCTTTGTGAGTCACTCGATCCTTTTCTACATGCGAGTTCTGATCCGTCGTGCAGAAACTGCACGGTGTCGTCCGGCCATTGTCACTCAAGACCGATGTCATTAAGAAACGGTTCGTCACACCGTCGCCGATCGTATTTTGTATTTATCCGTATCTACAGGAACCGGGCATCCGGCACACCAAATGGCAGCAATTCCCGCAAGAGCGGTGGTGCTGGGCTGCCAAAGATTGCGGCGTCTGGTAGACCTCGTTCTGCTACCACGAACACTGTCCCCAACGGAATTTCTAGCACACGGGTGGCACCGACGAATCGGGGGGTAAACGGGACCTCACAAGTTGCTGGAGCGACCGCAGTGAAGCGGCAACGGCGGACGTCGACGGGGCTGCCCAATTCGTAAAGGGAATGAAACCGCCGTCTGACATTGACGTGACGGTGTTGTGGGGTGTCGTCGTTTGTTATGGGGGACCTGGGAAGATCTATTTTTTCTTGCGCGTGTAGATATTGACTGGCCATAGATTATTCACTCTCTCGTTTCCCTATGCTGTATGTTGCCCGTAAATTTATTCTACGTGTAGAGTACGGCGATGTACGAGTATCGCGTGGGCGCACGATGCAGGGTCCTTGACGTTGGCAAGCGGACGCGCCCGGCCGAGCTTGACGAACGACAGCGACGACCCAACCACCTGCGCTATCTCCGGCTGTCAATCTGGCCTCGTTTTTCAAGAATGCCTCGCCGCGTACTCCGCTGCCGTCCTACACGACCGGCCTTCAGCCCGTCGCTTCAAAGGACGTAACGACGATTACCCGACGGCTCTCGCGCGGCCAACACGACTTTGAGCAGGTGCTGCGCGCCGGAGGGACCGTGGTCATCAGGGAAAGCCTGGACGTGAACACGCTCGGCACAGCGGACACCCCCGCCAATTCCAGGCGTGACGTCGCGGCGTCACTGCCTCCAGAGAGAGATCAGAGGACCATCCGCGCTGCTCACCAGCCCCCGACCCCCATCATTGTCCCGCCTACCCCTTCTCCCAACCCTTCTCCCTACTCTGCCCAACCACGCTCTTCCACCTCCTCTCACGAAGTCTTCTATGACGCTGAGGACCCTGACATGCAGACCAAACGACGATCCATCTATCGATCTCCTGGCACCTCCAGCAGCCCAGACTTGGCTACCCTCATGCGCAAGGCAAAAGAGAGAGGTGGGGTTGTGCCGCCCACGCTCGCCGCTGCGCAAAAAGAAAAGGAAAAACGGTCGGAGCCTCCCCCGCCCTTGCCAACCTCGAGTGTGCGGCAGCCTGTGTCATCGCGTCCACGCTCAGCAACGAACACCGCGTCCCCCGTGCCACCCAAGTTGTCGATCACTGCCGTGCCATACAAGCAGGCCAAGCCACCCAAGGATCCCGTCAGCCCCAGCGGATCAGACTGGGTTATGGCCAGTCCTCGGTCGAGAACGACATCCAGGGTTGACTCTGACAAGGTGTGTTTTTTCCTTCTGTCTCTTGGGTCAGCTGGCCATGTTGGACTGATTGTTATTGTTCTTCCTAGGGGACTAAAAACTCCGTCAAGGCCAAAACGAGTGCGTTCTTGGGGAAAATGCTTGGACAGTCGACGACGCGTGATCGCTCTGTGTGTCGTTCAACATTTTGTTTGTGGGAGTGTGTATTAACTGTCTACTACAGCGCACTAACGCCTCGTCGCCCGCGACTCCTCAGGGTAGACCTTCGCTGTTTAATAGCCTTATACCCCCAGTCCCACCGTTACCAGGAGACGTGTTGTCGCCCATTACAGACGTATTCACGACACCACAGCCACCCCCGCAAAGTGAAAAGCCTCTGCCGCCCATACGTGCCGGGCCGATGGATCGTGCCAGTAACGAATCTGACGTGAGCTCACTCGTCGTCGTCGATCCGGTATCTCGGATGAAGGGATGCACACCCTCTCCAGACGGACGGCCCATGGAGCGGCCATTGGCCGGCGACGGGAAATTCATTGGTCATGCAAAGCGCCGGAGTATGAGCGTCAGTGACCTCGATATATTTAAATTGTGTGTGGAGTCCTCTCCCGCACCCACTCTACCTCCAAAGGACCATGGCGTGCCTGGACAAGCCTGGGATTCGTCGTCTTCACTGCACGGGATACTGTGCGACTTCAAAGGTGTGCTGTCGACGTTGGATCCTGACACGGGCTCTTCGTTGCTTGATCTTCGGGATCCATCCATCTCCGGCCGAAGAGCTGCGTCATCTCCCTTGTTCACAAGCAGCAGCCAGGCACCCGCTTTATCTCAGTTGGACGTAAAGTCCCCTACATTGTATCCTCCCCTACCTGCCACTCCCATTGTTACCTTACCGACGGACTCGTCATCGGGGTTTGGAACAGATCGAACCTCGCCGTCCAAGGATTCTTTGATTGCCGAGCCGATTGTGCCCCCTCGAACGTCCTCTCTCCGGACACCTATCCGTTCCAGTGCTGGCATACACCAACAGCAGCAAGCGATGGGAGTGGGTGGCGTTGGTTCACCGCGCGTCGGGCAGCTCAAGCATGGGCCCAGCCCGTTGCGGTACAGGGGTTATGGGGCTCATATGCAGTCGTCTTACCGCGATGCCTCAAGACTCCGTGTTCATCATTCTACCGCGTCAACGTCGGAGCCTTCGTTAATCCAGACCAACGACGACGCGCGTCCCTGTACGTGTGTCCATTCTGTTTTGCCGTACGCTGGCAGTGTTCTGATATGATCAAAACAGCCACAGCATTGGGGGCTGGCTCACACGAGCTCACGACGAACGATCTTGTCCTCACTCGGTTTGCGTCCAATCCATCATTTTCACATAAGGACAAGGAGGATATGCAAGGTCCCGAGGAGCACGGAAAAGAGTTGGCTGCCCGATGTTATCAGGAAGATGAGGGGTTCCTGGCCAAGGACAAGATCGCCGAGTGGCTGGGTGGCCAGTACGTGTTTCCCTATTGTTTTTGGAAACGGTTCCATTCGTTCTTCGATAGTGGCTCGATCAACAAAACTGCGCTTCGGTACTACATGGATTATTTCGACTTTGCAGGTTTGAGACTAGACAATGCGTTTAGGTGAGTGTTGATACTAGGGCGGATCGTCAAAGCTGAGACTGGACCGTGCAGACGGTTATGTTCCAAACTTTATCTCAAAGCTGAAACCCAACAAGTCGACCGTATCCTTGAGGAGTTTAGCAGACGTTTCTGGGACTGCAATCCTGTCCGTCCATATGGAAACGCAGGCGAGTGGCACGTCTTATTTGTTTCGTTTGACGGCTCATATGTTGTACGTCGCAGGTGTCGTCCATGCGGTCACGTACTCCCTCCTGCTGTTGAACACCGATCTTTATGTGGCCGATATTACCACTCGCATGTCCCGAAACCAGTTCGTGCGAAATACCATGACTGCGATTCAGATGCAGTTGCATCCACAACGATATGCTTCTACAACGGATTTAGATCTGGATGATACTAGCAGCGGACCTGGTACTAATTCGGAAGGGACCGAAACCCAATCGGTGACACGATCGAAACGAAGCGGTAGCATTGCGAGTTGGAATAGTATCTCCAAGGACACGTTCGTATCTTCGGGGCTGTCTTCCGCTGGGTTATCCGCGGCGCAACCGTCGTTGAACAGCAGCACCACGTCATTCCAGCACTCACCCGGCGCGGAGTCGCAGCCGCTTAGTACCTCGTCTCTGCAAATCGTTTATGACCGTAGTTGGGAGGCGGAGATGGAGGCGTTACTCAAGGTACGCCGTTGAGCCGTCCCTTTCTTGAGATTCGTTTGACCGGCTCGGTGGATGTAGGACATGTATGGGGCTATCAAGAACCAACAGATTCTGCAACCGATTGGTATAATTTCTTCCACTCGTTCTCCGTTATCGTGCTAATCAGGCTTGACGTAGCCCATCATGCTATAGCACGCAGCCGAAGCCTACGAGGCCCCCCCGATCGACTGACCACGCTGAAACGAGGTAGCATCAGGGGGATTCAATCTATCTTCGGTGCACCGTACAGCCCATACAGTAGCGGTAGCAGTATCGACGGGCGTGCCAGCCCATCGCCCAGCTTAGCCACCTCAGCCCACGAAGTAGGACACGTTATCATCCGATTTTCTTTGCTGACCCTGGTTCTAGGGAGTGCATGGCTCCGTGGCCGCGTTTCTAACACCTGCCCTCGGTTTTGCGTCTAACTTGTCCCACACGATCATCCGTGAAACCCAGGAAGACGAGGAGCGGAGCTTCCATAGTCACGAATCAGGCTCGACCGCGATCAGTATCACGGACGAAGAACTCGCGTTGCTTGGCGCGCCATGGGCAAAAGAGGGTATGCTCTGCCGCAAGCAGTACTGGGAATCTGCTGGAAAACGTGCCAAGTCCAAGAATTGGCTCGACGTCTTTGTTGTCATTCAACGTGGCGAGTTAAACATGTTCACATTTGGGGAACATGCCGGGGGTGGGTCAGGTATCGTTGGTGGTGGTAACTGGCTCGTACGTCGTCGGGTCCCTGTTGGGTGCGATTTGCGACTGATCACTGTGCATAGGAAAACGCGAACTCGGTCGGTACTGTTCACCTCGCACATTCGTTGGCGCACGCGCTTCCGCCTCCAGGCTACAGCAGGCAACGGCCCCATTGCATGGTGCTGACGCTCGCCAACGGTGGTGTCTATTTCTTCCAGGCAGGCACGGAAGAGCTCGTCAACGAGTGGGTCTCCACGTGCAACTACTGGGCGGCTCGGACGAGCAAGGAGCCGCTGGCGGGTGGCGTCTCCAATATGGAGTACGGGTGGAATCGCGTTTCGGATGCACACCCCCGATCGACATCGGATAATGACCTGTCTCGTGAGCTTGATCGCACAGATACCCTTAGCATTCGTAGCGGTCGGAGCAACCGAAGCAAGTTTGGTTGGCGGGAGGGGGTGTCGACCGTACGGGCTCCGCATTCTCCCTGGAAAGACAGAACGACGATCAATGATTGGAAACCACCTATATCACCGATGATATCGAGCATACATGACGAGGAGACGCAGTTGGAAGCACTGCAAAAGTATGTGGGTATGTTGAAGAAGGATCTCAAGCATCACAATGAGTTGCGTGAGCCAATGGCAGCCTTGGTGAGCTGATCGTTCTTTTTTTCCTGTTTGAAATGGCTAATGGGCGGACGACGGCCTAGTATGAGCCTCGTTCGGCCAATGGTATCAAGGCGCAGAGTAATTGGGAAAGAAAGTCTCAGTATTTGCTGACGGAGATCGTCAAATACGAATCTTATATCGACTCGCTCCAATCCGGGATGAATCTTCGACTGAAGAAGAGGGGCGAAAAGGCGCTGGAAAGGGCCCTCGGGTGTGTCGTACCAGACGACGATCTCGCCCGCTCGGTGACGGTGCGCCGGAAGGAACGTGGTTCCGAAGAAGACACGATCTCCGAGGCGGACGAGCCATCCCTGCCCGTTCTTGGTACCTCGCGTCTTCACCGTCGAGAGACAGCAGAGAGCGGTCAGTGGCAGTAAGTGGCGGGAGCATATGGTACACGATTTTCAATCGTAATAGAGATCACACCTTTCCACTTCTCTTCTTTCCTTTGCGTCTGCCCCGGAGGGAAAGACGTGTTGTGTACTTTGAGGGCATGCGGAATATTTATGTACGTACGATATCTCACCATACTTTTTTTCTTTTTCTTTCCGCCTGTGGACAATTTGCTCTTGAATGAATGGATATATAATTATTCTGTCCTGAACGCGGAAACTTGGTGTAGAAACCCATCGTCTGGTCGTTGTACCAAGATTACCACGTCAAGTCATGGCCCCGAAAGCGAAGAAGCACCAAGAAAAAGTAAACAGGACTCAGGATTGTATACGAGTCGGGGTCCATGGCACTAGGATAGATCGCACGAATCATTTCTGATCAGCATGCGTAGCAGCGTTATCTTGGCGACCAAAATGACAGCCCCGGGATCGCTCGCAGAGAACCAACCATGAATAGCGTTCAGACCCCCCGACCCAAGCTTGGCACCCCACCGAGTTGAAACCCAAAACGACAGGCCGCTCTCATACAACGCTCCACACATACCATATCCGCAACCGCGAAGAAAGAAATGGAGTAGGCAGCGGGCGGCGACGGGATCCCGCGTCGTTCGTTCCGACGGGCAGGCGTTCGACATGTTTCACATGTCAGTCGTGAGTCACGTCGGCGATCACTGCTATGGGAGGAGGGGTTGACAAGACGCACTCGTCGCGCGTACATTGAGTTGTTGCTACGGGACAAACGAAAAAAAGGACTGACAGAAAATGGAGGGGTGGGGGGTCAACAATATATGGGCTCGAGTGAGCGCGACGTCGGACGAGGGATCCAGTAGACGTCGCAGGATTCACTCTCAGCTTAGGAGAGGCAGAGGGAAAGGTGAGCGTCGCAACGTCGTCAAACATCAGGTTGTGTGTAACCTGAGGCAGGCCGACTTGCGTGGTTGTTGTGGGAACGCTGCGTCCGAACGGTCGGTGACATACGCCAACACCGATACTGTAACTGTCTGACAAAGGACGTAACGTCCTACTGGACAATAAACGCGGATGAAAAAAAAACATATGCCAAGCTTGGACACGATGTGACAAAGTTTCAGCTTGTTTGGGCACAGAAGGGAGAGGACTGCGTGGTATTACGGACCACATCGTAATGCTAGTATGTGCCCAACGCCGAGCGCTTGGTCCGTCGTCGAAGAAGCCACTTTAAATCCTTTTTCATTCATTTATTTTGAATCTGTACTGCAGACGGACTGACATTGTAGAGGCACATGATCATCTACACATGCGCAACCTCGCTTGATCGAAAGACGTACAAGATTCATATTCCCGTAGCGGTACGTGGCAATGCAAGATGATCGCATCACTGGCGGGTCGTCTAACAGGGACGATGCCGCTCGTGGACAGCGTTTACGATCGACTTTGGTGTGTCCGGTTCAGGCATCTCAGTGCTAGGATATAGGCAGGTGCGGGGATACACGTACGTTTGCCAGTGGGAAGTACTCAGTGTCATGATATAAATACCATAACCTTCACGACAGGTATCCAAGATCATCACGGACGGCATCTGTCAGACGTGTCAGTGTGGAATATTATTGTCTCAGACTAGCTCACAACTTTGCGGTGTGATAGTAGCAAATACTACTCAGTCGTGCTGTTGAAGCACGGAGTCACAGTAGATCGTTCAGTCAGAAAAAGACCTACAAACAAATTTATTTGGTTGCGTGCGCGCTGAGGCTTATATACAGACCTGCAGGTTGCAAAACAGTCTGACACACTGCAGAGCTGGGTGCTTGGATGTGCGGTTACTAGCTGTCAACGTCATTCCGAGCGGTGGCAGTGACTAGAGTAATGGACCACCGAGGTCACAGCCGCCTTGACCAACCTGCCAGACGCGAAGTGGGTTGATGTTCTATATGGTTTATTCATCACGGCCAACTGCCACTGATATATCATGTTCTCGAGCAAGGTTCAGAGCTGCTGGTGCTACTTGGATGAGCCTCGAGCGCCCTCAAGACTGCATGTTTGTGAAGATACGCCGTCGAGTTATCGACTTCCCTTTCAAAGTTTAGTTGGTCGCGCCACAGTGCAACGTGTTCGTTCTGACCCTCTTGGGCGCAGATAAGCTCCACGGACCATCCATCGGATCTCGAGAAAGGCTGAATCTGACGTCCATTTCGTGGCTCTAGCAAGTCATGGTTCCAGTGCGCGACGCGAACTTCTGCCAATCTGGTCAGTTGCCCACGTAGAGGGCAGTTCGCACAGCAAGTCATTTGCTGATGCGGCGGCAACTCGTGATGCGGTTTCATCGGCACCTCAAGCTTGAGGGCCATAGTGCTCACCATAGCTGTAATTCAGTTTCCCCTCAATCAAGCGGGCAAGCAAGCCATCCTTATCGCCGCGCGTCGGGACTTGACCGCAGGCCACCGCCAAAGTGGAGCGATGTTCCGAATCGGTCCGCCACGTCTTGCCACTTGCTTTTTGGCCGTATCTATATTTGATGACACTGCTTCTTTGTGAGCTTTTCCGACAAGGTTCACTTGGCGTTGCTTATATAGGTCTCAATACATGCGTACAGGTCACGATCGTCCCCCTTCAATCCTATACCCATCTTACCTTAGCCCATCATGCCTCAGACTATAGGGCAGATGTATCTCACTTGTGCATGGCTGGAGCCCATTTTCTATGGTACGTTACTTTTCACCGGCTCTCTAACTCTATACTCTTTTCAATCCAATTGGCTCTCAGGTGTCAAGTGTGTGATCATCTCGCATACCTTGCATCAAAAGTCCAGCTAAAGCGTATTAAGCTGCATGCTATTTGGATATTGTGTCCATGTCTTGGTCTCGACTGCTACGTCATCTCGCAGGTGATGCCCGCTGGCTGCTGAAGCAAACATTTTCGCTGAAAGTACTCCAGGGTTCTGACCGCAGCTATTGTTCAATTTTCGTTATCCACTGCACATGTCATCATCACGCTCGTCGAACTGCTTCAAGCTTTCACCCTCGATGTCAGTCCTAACGTGTACTACACGGCTCGGGGCACTTTGTTTATCGTTGGATTTTACGTCTACATCATAAATGTAAGCTGCCAGTCTTTGCGTAGGTTGACCTGAAGTAATCGGATCTAGACCTTTGTCCAAGAACTGTTATTGGTATGCGTCACAGTCAGTGGGTTGCGTTCGGCTGACTCTGCGTCAGATCTGGCGTTTATATGGTCTCTGGGGACGGAAATGGAGAATCTGCATCATTCCAGTATGTGCTTCGGGAACTATTCTAGCTGCGTTTCGTATTGAACTCGAATGACAGCTGACTCTCTGGACTGCACATGTCTGTAAGTGTCGATTATCGAGAGTAATCGAAGTGCGATGTCCGACGGCGGAAATTTCAAGGTATCGCGACAATTGGTGTATCCAGCTTTATACCAACCACGGCCACGGGCACACCCCATAACGTCCTTGCCTTTGGCTTGGCTGGATGGGGACTTGAAACTGCCACAAACCTGACGGCGAACTTTGGCATCGCGTACCGTCTTTGGAGGTCGGAGCAGATAACTTCCCCGTTAGGCACACAGAGACGCATAAATTACCGGAGCACTCTGCTTGTTGTGGTGGAGTGTGGCGCGCTCATCACAACATGCACGGTCATCATGTTTGCTCTATTTGCTTCTGGTCACGAGTCTGGCATCGTGGGGGTCGGTATTGCAACGCAAATTGCGGTGAGCTTTTTCCATCCAATGTACGCTAGATTCGTTGCACGCACGAGGACTGAGCATGGTTGTAGACCATATCACCATTGATTATCGTTGCGCGTGTAGGCCTTGCTCAAACTCGTTCACGTCCTCACGGTGAGACGACGAGCACTTATCCTCTGGAGGTAAATGTACTTCGTAAAGACAACTCGCTCGGCGATTATTCCTCGCAAGCGATGGGTAAGACTCAGGGGCCCACATATGAAAGAGGGTGAAGGGTGTGGGTAATACTCGGCCCAAGGTGTATGAACCATTATGACAGCGATGAATTCACTTGGATTACGGACACCTTTATCAGTGTTATCGACAAGCGGGCTCCTCGACACGGTACTAGAGCCATGCATCCTGCCATGGTCTGATTTCTGCTGAAACCTTCGTTTTGCTCGGACTGAAGGTTCGGAATCATGCAACCATGCAACCATGCAACCAGCCTTCTCGTCGTCATCCTTGGCTTCTCGCTGGACATCATCACAATAATACCAAACGTTGAACGTGCGTCACAATCTTCGCATGTCGTCAAGCGGTTTTGCGATTCCTGCGCGGTTGTCGGCAGTCTTGAATGTTTCTATTTTGAGTGCTGATTTCCGCCAACATATTAATATAGCCAAGGTAGTGATCCCCGTGTTGCTGCGCGGATCCTTGGACCAGCAGCCTGGTCAATGCTAGCAGGCCACGGTGTCATTGCTGAGTAGGTAATCAGTCCTAAAAGTGCTTGATAGGAGACGTAGCCGAGTAGGTCGGCGCTTTCATCCAGGGGATCACTGAGGGCAGCATCATATAGCGGTCGGTGCATAGGGGTAAGTGACCTGCAGAGCCATGATATCTGCGAGGCCGCTTTGCCCAGCATGTGGGTTCTTACGTTCTTCTGCAGGCCCTGACCGCTATGGATGGGGCTGAGAGTGGGGGGAGAAAGACACTTTCATGGCTCTCAAAAACTGTCCGCTTGATTCGCCATCGCGTTGCTCGGCTCGTGGCCTGGGATTATGAAAACGAATCCAACTTCTGCGTGTTGCAGCGTGTCGCATTCCGCCACCTAGTTTGCCTCCGACGCCAGGCGGGTTCACTCGTATGTGTATGTGTGCTTTTATGCTGGGGGACTATGACCTTTTTTTCGATAGCGGTAACATTTCACTCTGAATCAATTGACAGTGGATACCGGTACACTATTCGCTAGGTGCACTGCTCGTCGCCTTTCCCTTCAGCCCTCGGATGTTGTGGGCTTTCCCCCTCCCCCCCCTCTTTTTTTTTTTGGTGTCTCCCGGTCGTCCAAGTAGAAGCGAAGTGATGTGATGGAACACAACAGTCAACTTACTCACACTGAATGAACGGTGCACTTCCATTACACCATCATGGATGTCCTGTTAAACTTGCTCTACTTGAATGTTTTTTTTCCCATCCGATACGACGAAACTCAGTTGTGACCGACCACGTTCTTCGCCTTGTACGGTTCTTCCAGGTATTGTTTCTCCTCTGGCGTGAGCGTAATGTGAATGGCACCTAAGGACATGCGGATGTCGGCGCTGTACTTGTGACAGGTTCCAAAAAACTGACCAAGGAGATCCAGCAGGTTATCCAAGGAGGTCGTTCCAACGATGGGTGCGGTAACAACGTCTTGGAAAAGCGTCCAAGCAAGCGCAATCTGAGCCATGCTAACGCCCTTCTTCGTGGCTACCTCCTCGAGGCTGTTTGTCGTGGTAAGCGTCGTTGGCTTAACGACCACACCAATGCAGCATACCGATTGATGATATCCTTGTCAGACTCGTGCTGGATGTAAGAGTTGATGGATCTGTTGGACGAGGCTCAGATGCATGCATCGTGTGACCGAAATAGCACGCACAGGTCTGTCTTTCCGCGAATTGTTTGCTCGCCAAGAGGTCGGGTAAGCAACCCTCTCGCGAGCGGAGACCACGGAATACATCCAACACCGAACATCTATCAGTGTGGACGAAGACACTTCCAACACTGGACTGCCACGCTCCTACCTTCAATGTCGGGAACATTTCTCGTTCTTCCTCACGATAAATCAAATTATGGTGGTTCTGCATGGATACGAAAGGCGTCAAGCGGCTCGTAATAGCATAATCTGTGCTGCACTTTAGCGCACAACCCTCTTGGTTAGCAGAGGAAAGATACTCTGCATCGCCTGGACTAGGGGGCACAGTTAGCACACGACCCGCTCTCTGAGATGCTGACCTACACTGGTACGCCCAGCAAGAAGACATTCCAATGTAGCGGGCATATCCGGCTTTGACCACATCATGCAAGGCTTGCATCTGATCGTCGTGTGAGAATGATCCCTCAGGACATTTGAGAACCCCTCACTGTCTCATCAATGGGTGTCTCCTTGTCAAATCGATGGCCTACCACACGAATCGAGGTCAGCTGTAGAGGTAATGAGAAAACGAAAGCGTACATTGGAGGACATCCACGTAATCGAGCTGAAGACGTTCCAGGCTGTGCTTGATAGATTGGAAGATGTGCTGGGATTACAGTAAGGGCACATGAAACCGAATGGACAGTATGTGCTCCCGGTAAACTTGCTCACCTTACGACTCAACCCACGTTGGTTGACGTATCCCAAAATCTCGGGGTTAACAGCCGACTTGAACAATCTCTCGTTGGGTGTGCGACCGACGGCGTGGTAGACCTAAAGTCGATAGATAACCCCATGCACTCACGAGGTTAGGGCGCATACCTTTGTCATGACCACGATCTCATCACGAGGGAGATTTAGCGTCTTGATGGCCTTTCCAAGTATCACCTCCGATTTGCCATTGGAATACATCTACACACAGACAAACGCAGAAGGTCGCCGTGGTTCCTGCGCCAGATTGGGTCGAGACTTACATCGGCAGTATCAAAGGTATTGATTCCTGCATCATAGCTGACTCCCGGGTGAGGAGGTAGACCAACGATGCCTGTAAAACTTACGCTGCTTTGATATGTTTTATGGCTTCTTCCTCGCCGAGGACCCAGTCTTGCCATTCGCTCGTGCCTTTCAAGTTGGAGCGTGTCAAATGAGATGGGGCGACCGCGGCTTACTCACCATACTGCATGGTTCCCAAGATGATCCTGGAGACTTTCAAACCCGAGTTGCCCAAACGGACTGCAGAGCAAGTGAGACTGGGGCGTTATGCAAAGGTGGAGAGGCAAACCATAAGGCATGGGTCTTTGAGCGGATGCCATTCCTGGTGAACTTCGGAGGGGGAACAAGGAGGAAGGGGCGTCTGCGACCCATGCTTGAATTTATACCGCTGCTCGACGTGCGGTGCGTCATGTGAGGAGACTGGATCCTAATTACCATCAGCGCCGGCAACAATTCAATTTGCCGTGCGAGTCCAGGCCTACCCCGCACCCGACCGACGACTTATCGGCCCGGAAATAGTATTAGCCCCTGAAAGCAGCACCAGGCAGCAGGACTACAAAGTAAAACTACACCCGTACGAAATGTCATGCTTGGCTCTCAACCACATCAACCACCTCCAACTTTGCCATTTCGACATCGCGCGGCTGTGATTCCCGAGTAGTAGCAAGGTGCCCCGAGTCCTCTGGTCCTTCCGACGGCTTATGCTGGCTGATCGGATCAGCCTCCTTACCAGCTACAACGTCTTCCTGCAGCACGGACGTGGCCGATTGGAAAGATTCAGTTAGCGAACTAACGGTCGTCAATGCCATATCCAGCACCGTCTCGACACGCCTTTTCAGAGCCTCGCTCGAGCTAGTCACGACCTAAAAGCGGGGAGTAATGATCAGCATCAATAGCTTTTCACGCTGAAAGGCGCACCAAGGAGATGAGATTGATGTGTGCGTCAGCATCGTCAACCCGAACAATCAGCGCGGGGCTATGACTCGTCTCTTCCCCTTGTTCGGTCTCCTGTTCAACTTCCTCAGGCATATGCAGTTCTACCTCCCCAAAATGCGCTTCGAAAAACCAGGCAAGACGTTGGATTCGGGTGTATGCCGACTCCGACGCAGAATCAGCATGTGGGTGAGAGTGCGAACATGCTTGCGTGGTGACTATGGCGAAACCAAGCGATTGTCAAGCACAGAAACAGGCCGGGTCCGTCCAAATGAAACGTACGCTTCACGGATGCTGCGCTCTTGTCAATGCCCGTAATCAACGCCAGCGTGGAATCAGCGATCATGTCGTTACTCGCACCCGAATCCCATTCCAGCGTCAGTTCGTGTTCATCCGTGTGTTTCACGTCAATCACACCCATGATCTGGAACTCGTCTGGGCGACTGCATTACCTGGACTAGAAGGACTCACCCTCATCGTGGGGACCCCATTCTTGTCAACACCCTCTTCCACACTCCCATACATTCCTTCCAAATGCCACCGTACCAAATCCCAGCCGACGCCAAGCACGACCGTCTGCCTCTGCGTCATGATCGTCGTCGAAAGGCCAGCAAAGTCTCGGAGGTCACGAGGTTCAAGAAGCGTGTACGAATAATCTTTCGATACAAGGAGGCCGGAGACGATATCCCCCTCTTGCGGCGCTTTCGCCGCCAACGCGCCGATAGCCTATTTGAATGCCCCGTCGAGCGAGGTCGATAACGAGGCGGTCGATGACTCACTTTGGCAACGCGCTCACCGCGGAACGAGAGCTCGAGTGTCTCCAGGTTGCGTGGAGTATGAATTTTGACGTCCTCGTCGCGATCCTTGTACCGAGCAGTCATGGCGGCACGCAGGCGGCCCATCGCAGTCTGTTCGCCGTGAACGAGGACCTAGAAGATGCCAAACCGATCACCAAACCAATGCTTAGATGGATGGAACCATTACTCACGACATGTTGAGCCTTGACTTGTTCTATAAACTCCGAATTTTGCGAATAATCAACATGAGCGCTGAAGGAGATGTAATCCACGGAAATTTTACGAGGTATCGAGTGTCCTTTGAGGGAGATTATCTCTTCAGGTTCTGTCATGATGTCCTAGACAATTTTGAAACAATGATGAGCCGAGATTCATCGGACACAAGGTAGAAATCAACATGTCACATTTCGACAGTACGATACACGACGGGCCCGAGAGACGATGAAAGTCGATCCCATTCTGACTACCACTCACCCGTGCGAGTGTGCCCTCGATGGAGTACCCAGTAATAATAAGACCGTTCCTCGGATCTGGAGCCCACAGTTCGAGTAGTTCGCGACTAGATCCTGATTGCAGGAAGCCTGGAGAAGCAAGCACAACACACGGTGGACCCTCGGCAATTTTCCGTTCCCATCCTCGCGGTTGAGGAAGATTAGAGATATGCCTACGAAAAGGCACGGATATGGCGCAAACGCATCAATAACGACCAGGACGCTCACTTAAAAACAAATGGGTTGTCTCGTTTCGCAAATCTCGATCGGATGTTCGCATTCATCGTATGTATGTAGGTCTGGTACACTGCCATACACTTTCTTGCGAGGTTCGACGCGTAGTATATCGGAACGTTGTGAAGGTCGGAGTGTTTTTTCCAGTATTCGTCCAGGATAAGAAGCAGCTCCTGGGCTCTGCCCAGAGCAAACGCAGGTAGGAGAACGTGACCTCCGCGCCTGATGATAGAGTGTACCAGGCTCGTGAACCGTAGTTCTTTTTCTTCCCTGCCTTCCAAACTCTGTACCCCGTACGTACTCTCGACGATGAGCACGTCTGGTCGAGTTGGAGGAATCTCTGCCTTCACCAGGTGACGGTCCTCTTCTCGAGAATAGTCGCCGGTATAGAGAATTTTTAGGCCTGCGATGTCAATCAAGTACATACAAGCTCCTAACACATGTCCTGCGTGATATGGCGTAAACGAAACACCCGGACACGGCGTGATCAACTGATGTGCCGAAACTGGGATGATGGAAGAGAGCGACATGGATAGCTCTAGCGGGGTGAACAAGGCATCGGACGACGAAGAGCTGTATCAATTTTTTGCGATTTGAGCGGGATGATCTACACGACAGGCCCACGAACCTCATGCGAACAAAGTCTTGCATCATGAACTTGTGTACGGCCTTTGTCGGATGTGTCATGTACACCTTGCCCTTGCCGTCCTTGAAGTTGGTCTGTGAAAAAGCAGGTGGTCAGTCGAAACAAGGACAGCCGTGCACATGGATACGTCGGACGCCGACCTTCTCCATGATGTAAGTCAGTGCAGCAGCATGGTCGAGATGAAAACTGTGTCGTCGCAAATGAGCGATTTTTCTCCTGCCATGTCAACACGTACTGCGTGATCAAGATGGCGTCCACGGTGCTCCAGTCAAGCTCGTCAACGAACGGCAGGGACGCCATCCCACTGTACGCAGGGTGAACGCCAGCGTCACAGACTATAGTTTTTCCTCTGTAATGGAGCACACAACAAGAACGCCCGACCTCTTGACCAGCACCGAGCAACGTCACGCTCAGAGTCGGAGTGTCTGCCATTCTACCAAGTCTCGTTGCAACTGTCGCAATTCTGAAAAAAGAATGTCGTATCTTTAGGGAACTTTTAGGTCTGCGTCGGATAATCCAGGACGAGGAAAGCGTTGAGACCAGCCCCGGTCGTCAAAAGCCAAGTGCATACCAACCCCACACTTCGATTATGTAAGCGATTATCTCTTCACGATCTTCCACAATCGTCTTATCGAAATGGGAAGCAAAACAAACAGGCAGCCTGCTCGCACCAAAGTTCGGTCCAGTGCCAGCAAACAAAATGGAAAGAAGAACGCTGCCGCAGTGCAGGCCGCGAAGAAAAGGCCTCATCAGTGGTCCAAAGATCAGTCAGAACGCATCCGTGACGCTCTGAATCGCGATGCGGACCTCCTGTACAACGTACGCGACGAATCATTCAAAGGAGACCGTGATAGTGACGCACAATATGATTGACAATGTTGCCCTTCAGGTCTTGGAGAACTCACCCATGGCCCCGATGCCCACTCCGCGGACAGATTCTGTTGTCTCATTGGCAGAAAGTATGCGGAGTCTAGGGAGTTAGCAAGCCGGCGGCGGCGAGCCCTGTCGTGTCGAGATTGTGCGTTTGAAGCATTGTTAGCCAAGGTTCTCGTTCACGATTTGCTTCGCATCACGCCCAAAGCCAGGGTAATCCTTTTTTTGCAAGACGAAAGCAGGGAAGGACGATCATTGTCTACTGGGTATTGGAAAGGCCGATTGTAGCACGAGGCCCATATTCAACTCGTTAGGGACCAAGACCAGATACTTCTTATCAAGCTGCTTCCAAGGCTATGTTCGAAGAGCGTGCCCAACTACTGTCCTGACCTACCACCCGGAGATGGTGTTCCCGCGATGATCCGGGCTGCTGAAATCACTATTTAGAACCTGATGCACGCATTCCAGTTCTTGTAACCCAGTCGGTGCATACAAAGGACGATGCTACATTCATGAGCTCAGAAAAACATGACTTTAATCCCACTCACGTAAAGTTCATATGCCGTGCCCCTAAGTTACCTCGAAGAATCCTCCGCGTCGTCTTCGGGTAGTGTTGATTTACCCACCTGCAGCTGGAGAGAGGCTGAAGTGCTAACAGGTATATTTTGCTCGAGCCCAAGTATTAGCTAGCCGGTTTAT
>JBBPLV010000097.1:0-38151 GCA_038089975.1 Boletellus ananiceps | reverse complement strand
CCTCGCACTCGCCGGAACCATTCGTCATCTGTTCAAACCCCGGTATGTTCGCTTCCAAGCAAAATGGTTCCTTTGCGTTAATCTGTCGTAGACGTCTGGGAGACATGTCCCTCCTTTCTTGGAATCGATAGAGATGGTCAAAGGTTCACTGCTGTATTCGAAGCACCGGACACGCCCTACTCTATCAACCTCGACTCGGCTCCTCCCAAGTAATGCAGCGCTTTGACCTACGCATTGTTGCACTTTTAATTGTACTATCTATTGGCTTGTGCAAGACATTACAGTGTCGAGGTGCCGCCAGACCCTACACTCGAGCCGGTGAAGAGTGAAACCCAATCCCTTTGCAAGTGATGATGACATTGTCAGGTAGGATTTCATCAACATGAAATTGTGCTTTTGTCATTTGCTGCGCTACATGAATCGCGGTTCTGTTGTCCATCCTCGTCAATGTAGAAACTTGCCGAGAGCAGCTAACGTACCGGGTATGGTCTGTGAGCGGACCAGCACGGACGATCGAAGTCCCCCTGGCCAGAGCGAGGAAGATGATCATTTGGTCCTGCAAATACTCGTCCACGCATCCCCCGTGGTTCAGGTTTCTCACTAATCCCTCTGCAGCCTCCTCCCCGACTGCCTCGGGTTTCTTTTCTCTCGTGCTCACTGCGGACCCTCCGATCAAACACCCGCCGTCCGTCTCGGCCCACAGCATGATGCCTCCCCCGGCACCCACGGCGTCCTCGTCGCATTCCCTCACAGACGTGATGGCGATCGTTGCCGGCGAGATCCCACTTGCCACGAGCACGCGACGTGCGCCCGACGCCATGCGCTGTGCGATCCACAGGGGCAACCCGCCCACACGGGCGCTTCCCCGGACCACGTTCACCCGCCCGCGTTCTGTCAAGACGACAGGTGGGAGCGGCCCCGAGAGCGGGGGCACCGTGCACAGGACGGAGCCTCCCCCCCTGGGGTAGTACCCGCGCCGATGGACGGCGAGGGTGGGAGCGATGCCAAAGTGCTTCGAGAGGAACGGGAGGAGGACCGTCTGTGTGTAGTCGATCTGCGGCGCGAGGGGGGCGTTCGTGCCGCCGTGCAGCGCCAGCGTGGAGACGGACGGCGGCGATGATAGCGGCGGAAAGAGAGCGTCGTGCGCCGTTTCGCCCGCCTCGGGGACTCGATTGCTCGGTGGAGAAAACACGAGGCAGGGAAGGGCTACCTGGAGGAGGAGCGTCGTGGAGCCCGCCGTGCCTGGGTCCGCGGTGAGCATCGCGGGCAGCTGGATGGGACTGGGACGGAAGTCGACGGCGGTAGACCCCACCTCCACTCCCTCCGTCTCTGCAGCACAGATCGACGCTGCAAGATTGATCCCTGGCACAGGTCCCGTTTGACGTTTGGTGCAATGGACCAAGTATCGGGAGGGGAGAGGACACACCTGCTTCGTGCTGTCGTCTCAGACCCGGAGGTTGTCGGTTTCGCCGGACATCTGAGATGGAGATTGGTTTGGAGAGCAGGGCGGACAATGTAACAGCGTTTCGCAAGAGCTGTCCTCCGCCTTCGCAAAAGCTTCCATCGATTTGGATGGCAGTGGGCTGCGCGCCACTCGACGCCATCTGAGATGTGGTTATCTCCAGAAAGCAACTGGCAGAGGGCGAGCCTACCGAGTCTCTTCAGCGCTCTTCAGTGCCAAAGTGGAGCCCGAGTCATCCTCCTGCTAGTTAATGTAGTACTAGATTGGCAGAGCACTTCGAGAGGTGTGAAACCAATGCCCCCGTATCATGATGATGATCAACTCGAAGCTGTGATGTACACCGGTACAGTATCATCATTACTATGCAGTGATTGACGGAAAACATGTGTGCGGGGCGGCAACTACAAGCCTGAGCCTGCCATGCGTACTAGTCGTGGTACCACCGTCACGCTCCAGGCCATGGCGGTCTCCAAGCTGGCAAACCTCGTATGTGCACTGCCTTGCAAGTTGAACACGTCATGCGACCATCTTCAGGTTTTGGCACAGACCGCGTACGCTTTGCAGTACCAGAGGAAGCCCATTGGCATCTGACCCCGTCATGCAGACACTGCGCCGATCGAGGATAGCATTGGCGTTTCTGAGCCGTCAATATCGCTCCTATCATTGCTTGGAAGCCACTGCAGCCAGGTAAACAGAACATGCACCCGGGTCCACGCCCGGTGAAAACGAGAACCAACCTTCAGATGCAAACGCCCCTCAACTTGCCGCAGACAAAACCAAGGAAAATGCATGAATTAACACCATCAGCAAGGGATCATATGCAACCTCTGTTCATACTGCTTCTCGTTTTCGAGGGGTCGCGCGCAGAATGTCGTCCACCCTGCAACCGAATGAGCAAACGATATCAGAGAAAAGAGGTCACCACAAACCGAATGATCATCTCTGCAGCCTCAGTAGCACTGAGAACGACTTGCTGCTTCAGCTTGTAACTCTCCGTGATCCCAAGCGTCTTCATCGAGCCGATTGTGCCCTCGTTCATGTCTGGACGTATGGCATGCGAATCGAAAGAGACGGACGGCGTGAAATATTACTCACCGAGCCCTGCGTCCGACTGTCCTTCGTAGTGTGCCGCACGCAACCGCGCCACGAGGTCGCTCGAGTCGTACCCAGCGTTATCAGCCAAGATGGTTGGAATTTGCCTCAGTGCGCGCCCAAACGCCTCAGCTGCGATCGCTTTTTTCCCCCTGACTTTCCGCGCCGCCTCTTCGACGGCGCAACTCATCACCATCTCAGAACATCCACCGCCAAGGACGATCCGGGTTTCTTTCACTGTTTGGGACAACACCGAGAGTGCATCGTGCAGGGAACGTTCAGCTTCATCGACCATCTGGTTCGTGGAACCGCGCAAGACAACGGTGCATGCTTCGCCAGCGGCAACGCCAGAGAATTTGATGAGCTACGCCCCTCAATCAGAAAGGTGGATATGCCAAGCGTCGGCTTGATCACCTTGTCCTCCCCAATCATGATCTCCTCGATTAACTCGCACCTCCCAAGTTTCACGAGGTCGGGCCGATCAAACGTGCTTGCAATCTCGCCGCCAGTCACAAGTGATAGTCGCTCCACCCCCTCAAAGTCGGCATGCTCTATGACCAAGATGCCCTTTTCTGCAAGTAGGGACTCGGGGTAGTTGTATATGAGTTGCCGGTTGACGAAACAGTTGATGCCGTGCGCTGCGATTGCTTCCACTTTTGTCTTCATCTTTTCTCGTTCTGCGCGTTCGAGCTCGGCGAGTTTACCCGTAGAGTCTACCTTTACGCGGGCACCAAAGACCTTGATCTTGTCGGTGTCCATGGCTGACAACGTCGTGCATTATTAGCATGGTACGCTCTGCGACACAAATCACCCACCTGTATTGGCAATCAAGATCTTGACATTTTCCATTCGTTTTGGCGAGTTCACTGCGATTGATTTATCGAGAATGAAGCCTGCAATGTCCGTCAGAGATTGTGCGTGTTGCACAACAAGCACCTGCACCTTCGTCAAGATACGAATCCGTCAGCTTCCCGCCGACTTTTTTGATGATCTGAATGTGCTCAAGGTCCGTCGATCCCTAGTATGGATCACCTTCAGGTGAGGAACGAGGTGGTACGCGACAATAGTGTATACCTTTAGCCGAAGGACGGCGTCGACAGCGAGGTTTGAAAAATAATCCTTGTCCTGCGAGAGCACTTTCGACGACAGGGTCGTCCTGGCAATGTTGAACAGGTCCTGATGGAACTGTGCGGCATCGGATCTGCAGGGATGGGCACGAAATCATGGAACACCGCAAGAGTACGTGCCAGACAAGGAGACGTACGCATGATCGACCGCCGCCCTTTCCAGCGCGTCCAGGGCTGCCTTGCTCGCGAGTCGATAGCCCTCGACGATCGTTTGTGGATGGATTTTCATTGCGATCAGTTTTTCTGCCTCTCGCAGCAGCTCTGAAGCCAACACGCAAACGGACGTCGTGCCGTCTCCAATCTCGTCGTCTTGGACTTTGGAGATGTTGACGAGGATCTTGGCCGCCGCATTGTCAAGTTGGATGGATTTGAGGATCGTTGCACCGTCGTTGGTCACGTTGATGTCTCCGGACGAGGCAGACTGGAGGATCTTGTTCATGCCTTTCGGTCCGAGGGTAGACTTGACGAGGTCCCCGACAGCGAGGGCACCAACGAAAGAGGAGAGACGCGCATTTTCAGCCTTTTCCTCAGTTGCCTGGCAATGGTGCAGTCAGCATCGCGCTTTACAAGCCGTGTTTTCGAAACCGATTACTTCGTCGCCGAAAATCTGCACCGACATCGTCGAGGTTGGCCGCGTACCGGACAAACAGCACTGGCCAGAGAGCGACGTCGCTGTCACGTGATATAGTACTGGCAATTACAAGTACATAGAATTTATTTAGGTACTAATGTACGGCTCGTCGTCAATGGTATGTAGCGCACACTGAGAGTACACCTTGGCACTACCGGTGCAGGACATGTCCGAGCTGTCACACAAGTGAACACCCATCCACACGAGGCACACTAGCATACTCACGTTCTTTCGTTGCTGGCCTAACCACGCAGTGGGTTCCGGCTTTCCCTTCGAAGTAGATTGGGTATATGAACTCCAGAGACGATGCATGCCAGTGTGGTGTATAACACCACTCATGTGATAGAATTCCATTTGATACCGTTTCTCCAGATCCAGACAGCGTGTCTGTATTCATCCATCATCAGTTAGAACAGAGTTGGCATTCCTGATACGAACGTTGGCACGAGAGAGCTTCTCTTCAAAGTCCATAATCTGTGCCTGAAAGCTGCTTTGGGCATCCCCGGAGATGCTTTGCTATGTGTCACAGTCGGAAGTGCGGGCAAGGGCAAGGAAAACAAAAGTGGACGTACAGCCTTCATGGAGACAAGCTTTGCTTGCTCCTCCTTAAACAACTTGTCCTGAGACTTTATGAACTGGGAGGTGTGAGGATGACAATATTACTTGACCGAATCGACACATTACCGTTTTTGCCTTGGCTAGCTTGTCATGCGTGGTCTTTAGTTGTTCCTTGACGTTTAGGTTTTCTTCATGAAGGGCGAGCAATCTCGCTTTGACATCCTCGGGCAGGTCCTTTCCTGACAAGGAGGCACGCAAGTCCCTGGATTGCGCCCTTAATGGCACACGCGACATAAAAAAGAAGAAACATGCCCAATGTCTCGTTCACGCTGCAGCATCCTTTCTCTTTGCCCGATACCCTCGCTCTGAAGATTGACCTTTTCAAGCAGAAGCGCGTTGACCTGTTCAAGTTGCATCCGATTTTTCTCGCTGAGCTCCTTGATTTGTTGCTTCAGATGGTCTGCCTCGGCCTCGAGCAATGCCTTGTCTTCGCTGACCGACTCTCGTAACGAGGCAAGGATTTCTACTTGGTCCTTGTTGATGAGGTTCACTACCGTGTCGCGTATTAGTGCGCGTACATGGGATGCAGATGAGATACGCACAGTCAGACTTGGCAATAGTAAGCTCCCGCTTCTGAGTGTCGACCTGGACTTCAAGGTCTGCGTGCGCTCTTCGCAGTGCGTCCAGCTGTTCGACCGTTTCGTTCAAACGCTGGCGAAGGGCAATTGCCGCCTCAGCACTGTAAGAGACATTGTCAGCTATTATCAGCGAAAATACACGTATCGTGTGTACCCGTCACCTGACGCCTTACCGCTACGAATCTCCTCCAAGTCACGCTGTAAAACGAGCTTTTCCCGGTGTGTCGCGAGGTAATCGGTCTCGTAGCGCGATTTCATACGGTTCGCATCCTCCAAGAGATTCTCCAGCACCAAAACACGGCTGCTGTCCACCTCATTCTTTTTAACTGCAGAGAGTTCTCTCTCGAGTTTCTTGATCTGGAGCTTCAAGTCTGTCATAGTCGTTCCTGAGAGGGCATCATCAAGTTCGTTATCGAGCGCAAGGGACCGTTCGCCTATGAGTTCTTCTTCGGTCAACGTCGCCATGTCTCGCTGAGTTTCTTCTCGATCGGTCGACTTGGTAGCTGATGGAGTGCGGTGAGAGGTGAGCTCCAACTCGCGTATCCTCTCCTGGTATAACTCGAGCACCTCTGAATCTTTTGCGCGTTCTTCCGTCGTGATACGAAGTTTCGTCCGAGTTTGTTCAAGCTCGAACTTGACTGTTTCCGTTTCTTGTGTTCGCGAAGCCACCTTAGCTTCGAGCTCGGCGATTTGGTTCTTGTACGATTCCATAAGTGGCTTGAATGCCGCCACCTTGCGATATTCTTCTTCCAGGGATGCATTCTTGTCAACGAGGTCTGCGTTTTGGCGTTCGAGCGACTGGCCATGAGCGCAATGTGTGTAAGACGGTCGAACGATGAGCGAGTGAACCGACCTTGACATGCTGCCGCAAATCTGCACCCTCTTGGAGCTTCTTCTTGTACTTTTCCATGACATTCTCTGTCTTCTGGAGCTTGTCCGCCGCATGGCGATATCTAGAAAGGGTTGGATCGGCTACTCCAGAACATGTGAGACTAACACACTCATCTACTTGATCCTTGAGACGTGCAGTAAGGTCCGCTGTTACCTGAAGTTCATCTATTTTTCGTGTCAGCCCGCTGACTAGTCCACTCTGTTTGTCGAGTTCGGCTTCTGTCATGGCAAGATTATCCTCGCTCTTCTGGCTAGCATCTCCCAAGGTGTCAGACGGTGCTTCAGTGATTCCCCCGACAGGACCGAGACTCACAGCTCTGACCGAAGCCTGTCGATCTCTGCGCGCATCATGACGTCGACCTTGTCGTTTCGCCTGCTCTCGAGATCCCGTTGTACTTCGCGAAGGCGGACGAGGGCATCGTCCTTTTCGGAAACGACATCATCAAAGTTGGTCTGGAGGACGCGATGATCCTCTAGGAGGACTTGATAGACTTTCTCGATAGTCTCTTTCTCTGTTAGGATGTGGCTACGTTCGGACTGTATCCGATAGTAATGGTCGTCTCTGTCCGGGATTCTTGACGCGATTCGCAGACGAGGCACAAACGAGAACTCACTCCGTCATGACTTCCCCGATGCTATGGTCGCCTTGCGACGAGCTGATCTTCACCATAACCTATCCCCGCGAATACCCCCTGAGTGCGTCGCACCACGCCGACGTTTTGGGAACTCACCTGTTCAATGGCCTTCATCAACTGGTGCTGGGCACCTTCGTTCAACAGTTGTATCCTTTCGATGACCTCTTCGTTCTTCTCGGACTGCACCGCGATCGCGATCGTCATGCGGCAGAGTATGAGCGTTGCACCGATATTGTAGTCTTTGGCGATTGCTTGGAGATCAGGCACCTCGAGGCCACTGGTTGGCTTCTGAAGTACATCGGTAAAGTATTGGGTGAGCAGACGGTAGAGTCGCTTGAGAGTGCTGAAACGCAGGACCCAGTTGTCGGAAAGCTGGGCTGTGTTGGTGCGAGGGGATTGCTTGAAGTAGTCTGCATCTCTGCGCGGACAAACGCTGAAACTGCCTCACTCGACCCCGGCCGCGAAAAGGGACTCACACCAGCGAGAGAATGTCGAAGAGAGCAGCGCCATCGCTGAGGTCTGAAATGGAGGTGACCGAGCGGGCAAGATCAAAGGTGGAGAAAAAGGCAAAGAAGGCGTCGAGCTCATTGATCTCTTGGTCGGACATGACTTCAGGACGCGCGCGCAACGACGAGAACTTCAATGAGTGACATACACGCTTGACGCGTCTCGACAGCGTCCATTATGTAAAGAGACCTCTGCGTACGCGACAAAGTAGCCATACTCAGCGCCTATATAACCTTAGGAAACACCACGCGCAGCAGAACAGGACCACCGCAAAGACATAGAACACCCTTCCTTCCTTCATCGGATCCCCGTGCGCAAGCAAGTTCCGCATCTGGAGGAAAACTAGGCCGACGAGAAAATTGACGACCCCTGTGCAAGATATGAGCATTACGAGGTCAAACGCAATGGGCACCTTACAGTTCAACGATAGCCCAACCGACGATATCGCAGAAACGGCCTACACAGATGGAATCCATTGGACAAGGACGTATTCGATCCTGCAACAGTAGACACTCACATGGAAAGGCGCAACCTCTGGGATGATGACGAATGGGATGGGTCCAAGTCCAATTGCGAATGACCTGCCAGAAGGGTTAGGAGGAAAAGTGGGGTCAGCAGGCACTCACATAACAAAGGTGGTTATCGCGAAGCTCGACACGGTGACCCATCCCGAATTGAGGCCATAACCTACGGCTAAATGGGAAACAAGCGCACCGCCCACGGACCAGCGAACCAGCTGTTTTCTGCCAACACGCTGTATTGTTGCGTCAGTACAATGTCGGTCACATTCGACGGGCTGTGTACCTCAATCAGGAATATTGGGGGAAATGTCATGAGGAAATTGACGACAGTGATTCCTAGTGACACATAGGCTGCAAGATCCGGAAGTGATTTCGAGAGGATGTTATTGCTATAATACAGGACTAGCATTCGATGAATATAACAGGCAGATGTGTTGGGAGAGCATCTTACCGGCATTGATGCCTATGCACGATCTATTAGGGCGTGATGTTGGAAAGAAGGGAGGGTCCATACCAGATATTTGTTGTGATACCATTGCAAATATGACGATGAGAAGGGGTCTCCGGAGCTCGGGAGAAGAGAGAAGCTGGGGGATGGTGACTGCGGCAGGCTGTTCCGCACGAGCAACATCATCTTCATTGTGTGGAGTAAGAAGCGGCTCCTCGCCGAGATGCTCAGCTAAGATGGAGGCTTGAATATGGTGTGAAGGATGTAGAGGCAACTTACGATCGGGGAGCACATCATGTCCCCACAGCGACCGAATGGCAGCTTTGCGTTCGGCAGTGAGACCGTTGCGACCGAGGTGAGCAGGTGATTCTACGATGGTGGGGGCGAGGAGATACTGTACTATCGATAGCGCGGAAGAAAGGAGGAGAACGAGACGCCACTGGGTGGGGGTTGCGAGGCCAAAGCCCATTAGCTGTGTTAGCATGATTCCGATGACGATGGCCAATTGGGTCAGAACGCCTAAGAACTCGTGTAGCGCGGAAGAGGGCAAGGGAGAGCGGAGTTACCTAAACTCCCCTTGATTTCGGGTGGTGCGATCTCAGAAAGGTAGATGGGGGCAACGCAGATACCGATTCCAGCGGCGACACCAACGAGAAATCTAGAAAGCAGGCCTGTGAGGGTTCATGAAATGAAATAGAGAATGGGCATCGGACCTCCCCAAAGCCATGGGGGCGACTGAAGGGGCCAGACCGGAGATGGCTGCGCCGGCAGCGTTGAACAGGGCACTAAGACGACTCGCGCCCTTGCGACCATAGCGGTCCATGGCGAGGTTGGCGGAGAGACTGCCAAGAAGGCCCCCGACGGTAAAAAGGGACGTGACGAGGGAGAACGTCGCGTCCGACATGGGGATGCAAGTGGGGAGGCCATGCGATGAAACGGGAACGGAGCGATGGCAAGTGAGGACAGCCTGGAGCTGGTTGAGGGCTGAGATGTGGTAGCCGTACTGGAGACCAGGAATAAACAGAAGAGAAACGGACAGAACGAATGAAACCTGCCTGGAAGGAGAGCACGACGACCCAGATGACGACGAGCGAGCCGTAGCAGGTGATTGGGAGGGCCATTGGCGTCCGATGCGTGCGGAGACCAACTTCAAGACGCTCCCTTGCTTACGAGTCCTGCAGTCCTGCATCCCAGTCATGGCTACTTGCCATCGCGACCCCCAGCGATTTGGTGGGGCTCCATAGTTGCACCGTCGTCCCGGTTAGTTGTGTCCTTGTCGCTCACGCTGTGCTCAAGACCAACGCTGTCATGGTGACTCCAGACCTCTCCACGTACGTGTTCCAGGACGAGGTCAGAAACATACGTTCTCAGCTTGCATGCTCACAACTCATCAATCCCAATACTATCTCTCACTGGTCAACGTGGTGAGCAGCTGGCTGGGTGATTCCATAGTTCTTCCTATTGACACAACTTCTCCGTCGCTTCCCCTTTTCAGGTCTGATGTGTACACGAATACACCATCGACGATCTGTCGCAACGTGAGACTGCCAGTGCGGGATGTCTTGGTTCTCGATAGGGAACCCAGTCCTAGGTAGCGCTTGTTGGACCGTTGATAACAGAGTCGGCACCTCGAATTTCTGTTTCGACTGAACTAACATGTCCGCCAAAATACTTTGATGAGTGGGCAGTATTGACGATGACATATTGCGTTGCATGAAGGGCATACTCGGCGTCGGAACCATATGACGGCGGTGCAGAAAGGCAGCCAGATGACCTGAGACACGGTTCACTCGACAGCTGAGTAGGGAACGGCAACGAGGAACGGATGGGGAACTAAAACGTATGTCAGACGGGTGAGTTGTATGCCCATTGTATGGTGTAGCCAGGAACGAAGCCTCGGTGGGCCGACCCAGGAAATCAACACACTTTTCCTACCCGATGCGAACTTGCCTTTCGTAAACCTCTGGACATGCCAATACCTCTGCGGTAGTTTGTGAACGTTACTCTTATCGATATCTTGCAACTTTGATCAACAGCATCAGCTGGGTGAGTCCCTCCATACAAGCTGTCGCTCCCACGAGCGATGGTCAAGGCAGCGTGATCTTGGCCGTATCTGTATGTCTGCAAGGATAGTGTGTCTGAGTTCTTGAACCGTCCTTGCGCCAGCCCAAGGACTTTCGGGCATGAATTTCTACCCGGCGAGTACCTCTCGTCAAGCGAGCCTTGTTCGGCGCGGGTTAACTTGCGTCTATTGTATACTTCATCGCGTAGCATTCTCACTTGCGAACACTGGCCGGTGGTTAGCTGGGGCCGATCGAAACGGGGTACTGTCAGGTTGGCGTCGTCCCTGTCCCCGTTGAGGTTTCAGGTACATGCGGTCGTAGTACTACTCTGGCTTCACATGTTTGAGGTAATAACCATCGCATCGTCTGTCAGTTCGGGCTCTTGTGTCGTTCGTTCTGGCAAACTCGCTGCGCACCGCATATCTGTGACAACCAGACCTGCGCATCCGTCTCAGACGTTTGTTGCTTGTTTGTTGATGGGCCGTGAAACTTGGGGACACAAATGTAGCTTATGTTGGATGTTGGTAGCGTCCAAGGATCCTCCAATCCACTCCGTCCTACTGCGAGTTGTCAAGTCCATCGACTTACCCCTCCAAAAAATTGTTGAATGGATTCGCGAATTCCGGTACATCGAGAACTTGCGGCACGTATTTCATATGCTTCAGGGAGGAGCTCTTCAAGGTGCTGCACGACCAAGCTCTTTCATCATGCACCCAGGAACAAGATACACAGCACTGCTTACCTTGATGCGACGCTCTGGAATTGGATGTGTGCGCAGGAACTCGATGGACCCCAAACCACGACTCTCGCTGACTCTCGCCAAGCGCGTATGCATCCTGCAACCGGATGTAAAGAAATCGTAATAATTAGAACAAAGAGAAGATTCACTCCACCGCAGACTGCGGGTCGTAGCATGCCCTCGCAGCTATACGCATGCCGAGCGTATCAGCTATCGCTCCGAGTGAGCTCAGCAGTACTGGATTGTTTACGGAAGACACCATTCTTACCCTCCAATTCCTGTTTTCTCGAATTAGGTAGTCTAAATAGGAGATAGTTGAGCAGGTGGGTCACGCCAAGATCGACGCCGACCGCTTGTAACACCATTGCCAGTATGACGAGCACCTTGGAGTACGAATAACGTTCAGACGCGTGGCGCGCAACTAGAAACACGTTGAAAAAATATCGTTCGCAGATGAAGGAAGGACACGGTACCCGCATGCCCTATTTCTGGAACAAAATTCGAGGGACTCCATAGCGAGAGAAACGGGGATGTACACACCATGACCGACAACGGCTGCCAATCCTTGTTCATCCTTGCACACCGGCAAAATTCCTGTGAAAACGACAATGTTACCTGCAGAAAGGCGCGTTGAGAGAGCATGACGCTGCCCATTCGTATCACACACCGAAACTAGCTAGAGCATTGACGATCTTTGGGTCGTCCACGACGAGCAGTCTCCACTCTCTTGCAGGACCATTTGCGGAGGGATGAGAGTCGCGAGGGGGCGCAGAAGTAAAAGGATCGCGGGACCAGGGTGCGTCGTCTGTTGGTAGTTTGCGAGGGTTGATAGAGTGGAGTGTGCCAAGGTCGGAAGCCTCTAAGAGGCCAGAGACGACACGATGGACATGGAGCGCGATGGGGTGGTTAGGGGGCAAGATTTTGCCTTGGAAATCCGACAGCAGGGAAGTATAAGAGGCTTTCTCCAGCGTGGCCTCGTACTTTGGACTTATGTCCATGAACCGCCATCGGCCTGTTTCTGGCACTTGTTCGAGGCTGTATGGAGACAGCGTTCGTGAACAGTACACGAGTGACGGGGTCCGCCGACGTACTGCGCGACAAAGTACACGGCACCAAAGGCGGTGATGAATACTAGTAGTTTCGCCGCCAAATCTTGACTCGGGCGACGATTGCGGTAGGTGTGCGTGTTAGAGAATCGCGTATACTGGACCTGCAGACAGGCCGAAGCGGAAAAGTGCCGTTGGCCATGCTGAAGATGCAACGACGGATGGACAGAGGCTGCGGAAGGGATGCGACACACAACAGAACTGAGCCGGGGACGCGACCGCGCCAGCGCAAGAAACGTCCTACGAGAGGCGAACATCAGCCGGACGGTAGTTGCAGACCACTTCCAAACAGAGACGTTGGCTTGCGCGAGTCACTCCTTGACTTGCAACCAAACGTCTCTCAGGCGTCCACGTTTCCGCTCTGACGCGGACAGCGCTGATGGTGCGCTCCAACTCCCAGGTCACCAGCCTCATATGGGTCCGGTCGTAACCGAACGGTCCGGCTTTGGCACAAAGTCAACTTACGTTCACTTCTCACTTCAACCTGTACTACCACCCGCTCAAGATGTCGCGCAAGAACGATTATCTAGCTCTCCAACTTTGCAAACAGGACACCCTCTCTTCCCAACGCGCCGGTTCGTCAACACGGACCTGGCATTCCAGGATTCACAGCCCAATGTCGCTACTACTTGACGACTGCTCCTCCTCGCAAGCCGATGCCGACCTTCTAGACCCCCTGGATGATATTACTCTTGACATTGATCTGGAACAACGGAGCACATCATCTGCAACACTCCTCTCTCGTCGCATCTCTTCGTCATTTTCCATGAGCCAACTATCGGACGATCCCGACTGCTCATCTTCAGAGTGTAATCTCTCGACGCGACTGTCAGAGTCGCGTCAATCTCGCATTCGTTACTCGCTGCATGTACCTGGCCAGCGGACTGCTGAGCGCACGCAGAGGCTTCGCGCTCTCACTGCCGCCATAATCAAGTCCATGCCTGCCACATGCGAGGACGTCACTGATGTAGACGAACACGAGCCTCGCGAAGCCATCCAGGTTGTACCGGTGGCTCGACCTTCCAGGCTACGGCGCATTCCAGGTGTCAGTGACTTGCGCCGTGCCTTCCGTGGGAGCGACCGTGGGCCAGTGCGGTCTGCTTCTACATCCTCCCTGGGGGTATGCAAGGTTTGTGTCCAGTTGCCCAGTCGTCTTGACGGGTGCTCATGTCGTTGTCCAGGCTTCGTACGAACTCGGCATCCTTGCCCGTCCCACTCCTCCATTGTCCTCTCGTTCGTCGCTATTTACTCTGGTGGACGCGGTGAATGCTCCGCCTCAGAGCTCTGGGGACGCAAAGATACTATGCGAGTCGACACTCAGCTCCCTGTCCGTTTCTTCCCGATTTGCCAGCAAAGTCCGCTCTACTTTCCTCTCGTCGCGGGCGTCACAGCCTTGCCTGCCCACCGATACATTGCAGCCCGCGTTTCCTAGCAAACATGTTCGTAATCTATCGATAACCCAATCGCGCCGCCACGTGTCGCTAAATCTAGATACTCGCCTGTCTCGACCATCTGGGGAGACGGTGTGGTCGTGTGCCAAAATTTCACAGTCTGTGGTCAAGCGTGCTGCCCGACGTGGACACACCCCAAGACGTGTTTTCAGCAGTCCGATAGCTGTGCTATCGCCCTGAAGGCGGTCGTCCTCCTCGAGGTTGTGATGCTTGCGCCCGTCCGCGGGTCTGGTGACCGCGCAGTCACTTAATATGTAGCCTTGTTCGTTTTCATGCTCGCCTGTTTTGTGTTATTAGCTCGGCAGCAGGGCTGCCCGGATTTGATCTCATATGCATCACCATGATTCGGTTTCTCGACCGGAGAGAGATGAGGACACGTGTGCGCTCCTCTCCGTGGGCGAGCAGCCGCTCAAGAGCCCAGAGTGAACGCAATCGCCGGCCAGATCAGCGCAGGCGATGCAGCACATGTGTATCCCACGTCATGCCAGCACCATCCCAGGTGTGCGATGATCGTGTGCCCGAGAGCCCGCTGACGGCCGTGCCAGGACGAGAACGCGTGGTCGATGGAACGCAAGCGAGACGCCGCGCACGCCCACGAAACGGTAACCCATCCAAGAGATACACGACATCGCGCTGACTTGGCACCACCAGCACACCGCCGAATCGGACGACACCCGTGCTCAACACGAGCGCACTAACACCGCGCTTCCCACTGCCGAACGTGATTTCGAGGGTGGCTTTGGCGGCCAAGAGGATCTCGAAGATCGCTATGCCACCACGAGCGGGGAACACTAGCCAGTCGTTCGCCGTCAATGAGAAAAGCAAATACATCGGGATAACACTGGTATAGTATCAGTCGAGTAGGTCGAGGGATACTAGAAGGAGTGTGGGTCTAATCAGTAGCGTCCCCGGCGATACCATCCAGAAAACTTAAACAACAGCGTCCGATCATCAACTAACCAATAACACCTGTGCGCGAGAAGCGTTCAAAGGCGAGAAAAAAAAATCCAATAACATCACAGCACTCGGGGGGGAGGGGTCACCTCGGCCCTAGCGACAGCGCGGGCAGCGCTGCCGCTCTGGCACAAGGGCGAGGGTGGCATTGCGCTCGGGCCAATCCAAGGATCAAGGTAGCTGCATGTCGCAATGCCGACCATCTCCCCCGCAGTATCAGAAGGATTCTGCCATCCCTTCCCTGCGTCCGCGGTCGTGACCGAGTTGCCAGACTTGACGGTGTATGTCGGTGGCGGCAACGTAGCGACAGTGCCCGTGGGTGTGTACGAGGGGAGCGAGGTCACCGCGCCGGCGTTGCTGAGAGTCGCAGGTGGCCAGGCGTACTCCGCGCTGACAGAGGTCGGGATCTGACCCGCACTAGCTCCGCCCGTCTGCCAAGGTTGAAGCGGTGGACTCCATATGCCTTGATCTGCACATGTTCCAGAAGCCGTGCGGGGGTCAGAGGGCATCCAGCCATTTTGCAATCCAAGAGAATAAGACCATTGCGGCGATTCGACGACACCACTAGCCGACGAGGCACCAATCTTCCAAGTCCAGAAAAACCAATTCTGTCATGCCGGACATTTGTTACGCGGTGACTGGGGTGCAATAGGAAAGACACGTGCCTGAAGAGCGTCCATACTTGCCATCGCAAAGTTCATGATGCCCGTCTTCATCGTGGTATTCCACCCTTGCCAGTCCGTCCAGGGGGTGCAGCTACCTACAACAGGCCAATCGCCGGTGTAGGTCCCCTCGTAGCGTGTCCCGAGACCCACGCCATTCACCCACAATCCGCAGTCCGTGACAGCATTGCTAAATTCACCTGCGGCCGAGAGTCCGAAAGCGGCCATTGACGTGTTGAAATTCGATGCCCAAGTTTTACAGGGTGTTTGAGCGTACGATGACATGGGAGCATCGGACTGAGAACCAAAGCAGATATAAGGGTGATTGTCGAGAGCGATGCGGTCGGCGTTGGGCATGAAACCGGCCCAGCTCGACAGCCCCAAAAAGCCATCGTGGAAGGATACATAAGGCCCATTTCCTTGTCCAACACCGGACGCCGTTCGGACGTTCTGATATGACTGAAAATAGCTGAAAAGAAAAGAAAAAAAAAGTCAGCCGTACAAACTCGTGGCGTTCGGTGGAGTGCAACACTAACTATCTAGATAGAGCATTTTGGCCAACCGTTGGTCCTTGGGGTTCGTTGGTTATTCCAAAGATGACCACGACGTCGCGATACTCGGGCTGGGAGATGAATTCGGCGATGATCCGAATGTAATCCAAAGATCGCTGTGCATTCGCCAATCCCATTGGTCCATTAAGCACATTGATAGAACCGAGTTTCCCGGAGTGATTCCAGCCATTCTGACTGCCCGGAAGAGTGTGAAGGTCAAGGTTTATGCGAATGCCATATTTACGGGCCCACTGGATCGCCTTGAGAAAATATCTGTGATCGGTCAGCTCAAGGGAGGCCGGGTTGTGGACGCAACGTACTTCCAAGAAGTTTTGGCAAGGAAGGGTTCGCCAGTACGAGTCTCGATCGCCCAATACGGCAGAGGAATCCTAACAAAGTTGAGGCCGGCACCTGCGATGGCTGCGAAATCCTGCTCTGTCTGTCAAGAATAAATGAGGCACAACGAAAGAGGTTCTGGCAATGTTTTCTCACAATGAACGTCTGGTAGTGAGTCTCCAGCTGGCCGAGGCCACCGTTGGCAGTGTCGGCTGCCATGGCTTCACTCAGGGTCCACTCGTCGACGGCCTGGGGTGTCGAGTTCTGATACTTTTGATAAAGGGCGGGTACACTGTGCCGATGTCAATAGTGCAAGGATGAATGAGAGGTGGCGGGGGAACTTGCATAAACTAGGGAGGGAGGTTAGATAGAAGCGCACGGAGGGCAAGGATCACTCACTGGCTCTGTGACCAGCCAACCGCCGAGGTTCACGCTGCGGTGACAAATGCTGGTCGGATTGGGAAGAAGAGATGGGGGAGAGGACGGACCCGAAGATTCTATCTGTGCCAAAATTGAATGTCTGGTTGAGAGGGGGAGTCCAAGAGTTGGGCTGGGCACCGTTGTTGAAGGGGTTGCTCGGATCCCAGTACCAGGTGCCGCCGAACGAGTTGAGGTAGGTGAAGGTGGTACCATTTTCGGTAGTGATGGTGCTGCCGTTTCCTCCCGTGACGAGAGCGATGGTGCCGGTGCTGGACCCGCTGCTCCCTGTGGTGGGACTGGACGTCGCGGCATTTCTCGACTGTGGCCTGACGACGAGGAAGTAGACAGGTAGGACGATGGCGAGGATGACGGCGATCGCGGCGACGGAACCGAGCAGGAGGAGGGTGCGACTCGAGGGCGAACGCGCGGGTGTGGGAGACTTCAGCTCGAGGTCGCTGCTGGGTTCGGAAGCGGAGTCGTCGCGATAGTGGGCCGGGTCTGTGCCGGGGGTGTCGGGACGGAGGGCGTCGACGGAGGAGTTGGGGGCGGAGGGTGCGGTCTGGAACGAGCTCTGGGAGAGGACGGAGTGGCGGAGGGGGGGCATGGGGAGGCTGGCGAGCTCGACGGGCGAGTCAAAGCTGGCAGAGAGCGAAGGATCGTGGTAGATGGAGCCGCGCGGGCCGTGGGCGAGCGGCGTATAAGGAGCGTGCATCGTCGCCGCGCAGAAAAGCGAGGGCCTTGCCTTTGCCCGGACCTTGTGTTGGACACGGCTGACACGGAGACGGCGCGTCCACGTGACCTGCGGAAAAGCGAGGCGGCTGACACGGAGATGGCGCATCCACGTGACCACTCTCCCGTGCGCGTCCGCCCAGCGCGCTGATCGTCCTCGCCATGACCCGCACGTACACCGCAAAGCGCGCCGTCCAGAACGAGAACGTCCCGCCCCCGCGCAGGCGCACCGCCGTCGCGAAGCGCAAGCCACCCCCGCCGCACACCGCCCGCCAGTCCCTCACCCAGCTCCACTTCGCCCTCGACGCCTCCGTGCTGCGGACGTGCGCCCTCTGCGCCCTCTCATACACACGGGGCGCCCCGGACGACGAGGCCCTCCACCGCGCCCACTGCGGCCGGGTGCAGCGCGGCTTGGAGTGGGGCAAGGACGAGGAGCGCGACGCCCGCAAGGCCAGCATGGTCGAAGTCGCCTCCGCCGTCAAGCTCGGGGACGGCAAGATGGGTCGCATCGTCTGCTTCCCCGCGACCGCGACCGGGAAAGCCGGAACAAAGGTCCGCTCTCGTGCGCTCCGTTCGCGATCTCCGTCTTGACGACGACCCAGCTTGCCCACCTGCTCGAAACCATCAATCTAGCACTCGCGTCCCCGCCACTGACACAGCCCATCCTCAAGTCCTCCAAAGCATATCTCTTCCTTCTCCCTGCATCGTCGAGTTCCCATCGAGAGAAGATCGTCGGCTGCGTCATCGCCCAACGCATCTCCACCGCAATGGCAGTCGCTGCGCCGGGATCCACCACCAACACACAACGTCCCCTTGCTCGCACCCAGCCCCTCGTGGCCGTCGATCCGACCGCCGGTCTGTTTTGCCACCCCTCCCCACTTCCCACACCGCTTGGGATACCCCGCCTATTCGTCCCCTCAGCACATCGCCGCCAAGGCATCGCCACCCATTTACTGTCCGCCGCCGCAGCCACCTTTATACACGGCTGCCCCCTTGACCCTACAAAGGGCCAGGTTGCCTTCACGCAGCCAACGCAGGGGGGGTGTGCCGTCATGCAAAAGTGGGGCAAAGGTTGTGTTCGCATCTACGAAGAATAGCGCACTGTCACATGTCTGACCGTCTAATCGACGAATCAGCCATAGGCCTGCTACGTAGAGCCTTTGACTTACCAAAGTTTTTATTGGTCATGCTACGAATGTATCGCGTTCGCAATTCCACTGAACCTGCTTGAGTTTGAGCCGACCACTTTGGAGAGCCTTGTCGTTCACAAGTTCCCGAGTGCGTCCTGTGACAATTCAACAGTCTAGATCTTCTGGCGTTGTGCGACGATGGCGCTCTGAGCAGGAAAACGCCGCAGTCAACTTCCGCACTGCTTGCATGCATGGCGCCAGCGGCCGAAACCGAAATGAATCTGCAGCTTAAACAACAGAACCTCGGACATGCATTTCTGCAGTTGTTCTACATGCAGTGATTGTTGGATAAGACGCAGAAAACCAAGGACCACTAATATCGCCTCGACGCGCTCTAAAACACAACGACCCTCAGATGCCACCATGCCACCATCACACCCGATCCCACGACCAGCGTTCCGGTGTGGTCAGGCTTCGACTTTCTGTCTGTTGGTCAACTTGCTCGGAGGTGGCACATACGTCTGTACGTCATTCCGTCAGCCAAGAGCGTGGTCCGAGTGTGGCGGATACTTGCCCTAGTTTTGATGCCACCAGCACTGGGCAACCGAGTGGATCCACCGCTTAGCCAGGCATCCACTTCAGCTGCCGCGCCACGACCCTCACTAAAGACATTCTTTCTCAGTATCTGGTCCTACACCGCTCGAAACCACTCACTGGATGCCCCAAACGATGAGCGATTGTCCACGGCGACAGTCCCCAGCCGCAAAGATGCCCTCGACGTTCGTCGAATATTTCTAACGTGCGTGTTAATTCTGCTCGGATGCATGGTAATCAACATGTACCTTGTTGGGTGTTTGAATGTTCGACCGTCCGTCCTGTTTCACACCAAGAGCGTGGATAACTTCGCTTTGAGGCCCCAGGAAGCCCAGTGCAAGGAAGACGAGCTGCGCTTGGAAGAATTTCTCCGAACCGGGAACTTCCTCCATCTTCCAACGACCTCCAGAATCTTTGGCCCATTCAACGCGAACTAGAGTGGTTGCGCATTGGTCGGACGTTGACCAGTCGTCTATGCAAGACACATACCAGTGTTCAATCCTTTCAGCTTCCCACTATCGTCCAGCACAAACTCCTTGGTGGAAATGCAGTATTCACGGGGATCTAAAGTCAACTCAGTTACGAACATTCAGTAATGTATCTTACCTACCATGACCGAAATGAGCCGCAACTTCGGTATGTCCATAATCAGTCCTGAATATCCTACATTTCATACACGGTGAACACTCCACAGAACTGAAATTCAATACACTACTCACCGAGGCCATTGTGGCCATGGGTTATCCCTCCCACGGCAACCAGGCGGCTGGGACAACAATTCAAAGTTGGTCACAGACTTCGCGCCATGGCGCATGGCGGTACCAATACAATCATTACCGGTGTCACCGCCGCCAATCACAATCACATCCTTCCCTCTCGCATTGATATATGTGCCGTTTTGAAGCTCAGAGTCCAAGAGGGATTTCGTGTTGAGCTAAAAGGAATCAATAGGAGAATATCCCAAAAGCAAATCAGCATACCTGGAGATACTCCATGGCGAAGTGAACGCCGTCGCCGTTTCGGTTGGGAATCTTCAGGTCTCGTGGCCAAGTTGCGCCAGTGCAGACGACGACTGCGTCATTCTCTTGGTGCACGGCAGCCGCGTCGACGTTCACACCGACATGGGCATTTGGGACGAACGTCTTATATAGAGTCAGTGACCATGCCGAGGACATCGCATGATGTGCTTACAATACCCTCCGCAGCCATCAGATCTATCCGCCGCTGGACAATCGCCTTGTCAAGCTTCATGCTAAACCAACTCAGCAATATGGGAGAACGTGATTTAAAGCCACTTACTTAGGGATGCCATACATCAGAAGGCCACCCATACGGTCGTTGCGATCATATACAGTAACGGAATGACCAGCCTTGTTCAGTTGGTCAGCGCATGCAAGACCGGCGGGACCAGATCCGATGATGGCGACATTCCTGCCTGTGCGGAACGATGGCGGGCTGGGGACAATCCACCCCATCTCGAAGCCCTGGATCGGAAAGTTCAGCGTGCGAGCCAACAATGCATGGTCATAGCAGCCTCACCTTGTCGATGATGGCGCATTCGATGCTTTTGATTCCAACAGGCTGTTCATTGATTCCCAACACACACGCACCCTCACACGGGGCAGGGCAGACACGTCCCGTGAACTCGGGGAAGTTATTCGTCATAAGGAGGCGATTCAGTGCGTCTTTCCACTGGCCCTTGAACACCAGATCGTTCCATTTGGGGATGATGTTAGATATCGGACATCCAGTGTCTGACTGACAGAATGGAACGCCACAATCCATGCATCGAGCAGACTGATATTTGAGTTCGCTTTCCGTAAGACGAGTAGAGATCTCCTTCCAATCTTTGACCCGCTTTCGAGGAGGTCTGTACGACTCGTTGAGTCGTTGATACTTCATGAACCCGCGGACTTTATCCAACTTGTGAAGTCGCTGCTTGGTAGCCGATTCGTCGACGAGGGAATCTTCTATGTCACCAACGGAGGGTTCGTGGCGCTTAGGGGCACTCGGAGCATTCGGAGTGGGCTCCTTGGGAAGTAAAATATCCTCCAATCCCTCCGATGCGAGGTCAACCTGGCTGGCTGTTCGAGAAGGAACGAGATCAATGACATTCAGACGCATCTTCTCTTCCTTCTCCCTCACAGCTTGCTCCTCCAGGACACGTTTATAATCCAGAGGCATGACTCGCACGAAAAGAGGAAGAAGATGGTGGAAATCGTTCAGAACTCGGTTGGCAACCTCCGAGCCAGTATAATGCCGATGATCTTCGATGAGACTACGAAGAGCGGCAATCTCTTTAGGATCTATAACTTTGCCAAGCTCTACCATCTCCATGTTAACCCTGGAGGAGAATGTGTGGGCTGTGTCAAGAACATAAGCTATTCCTCCGCTCATTCCCGCAGCAAAGTTACGGCCCGTAGTGCCAAGAACCACAACTCGCCCGCCAGTCATATATTCGCAGCCATGATCCCCAGTACCTTCGACGACGGCATTCGCACCAGAGTTTCGAACGGCGAACCGCTCGGCAGCGATACCTCGAATGAACGCTTCGCCAGATGTCGCGCCATATAAGCAGACGTTGCCTATAATTACGTTTTCCTCGGCTTTGAATGTCGACTGTTTGGGTGGGTACACGATGAGACGTCCCCCTGACAGACCTTTGCCAACGTAATCGTTGGCGTCACCTTCCAGTTCAATCGTAATCCCCGGAGCGAGGAATGCACCGCAAGATTGGCCAGCAGACCCGCGCATGCGAACGTGGATAGTATCCTTGGGCAAACCATCCTCGCCGTATAGTTTGGAGACACGGTGAGACAGAGAGGTGCCCAGCGCACGGTCGGTATTCGTCACCTCGCACTCGATGTGGACAGGAAGACCTTTGGTGAGCGCGGGCTCCGATTCGTCGATAAACTTGTTGTCGAGGCGAATATAAAGCTTGTGATCCTGCTGACGAACACGATACGTGGCTGCACCAGGGCGCATTTGCCATGCGGGTTTAAGTACGGCGGAGAGATCAAGGTGAGCAGTCTTGGTTGTACGGAGTTTCTCGTCGATCTTCAGCATATCAGCGCGCCCAACCATCTCGTTGATGGTACGGAACCCAAGCTTCGCCATGACTGCACGAAGATCCTCCGCAAGGTAGTAGAAAAAGTTGATGACTTGCTCAGGCTGGCCAGCAAATTTTGTCCGAAGCTGGGGATCCTGAGTGGCAATGCCGACAGGACAGGTATTCACTGTAAAGGCAACTATGAGTATGGAATTTGTGTTGCAGAAAAACAGACTAACAATGACATTTGCGCATCATCGTACAACCCATGGCAATGAGAGGCGCCGTGGCAAAGCCCCACTCTTCTGCACCAAGCAAGCAAGCAATTGCTACGTCGCGACCCGTCCGAATTTGACCATCCGTCTGAACTGTTATGCGACCTCGAAGGTCGTTCAGAACGAGAGTCTGGTGTGTTTCTGCGAGGCCGAGTTCCCAAGGTAGACCGGCATACTTGATGCTAGTCCAGCGAGAGGCACCGGTTCCACCATCATGGCCAGAAATCAGGATATGGTCGGCTTTGGCCTTTGCGACACCGCTAGCAACGATGCCTACGCCGACTTCTGAGACAAGCTTCACCGAGACGCGCGCACGAGGGTTCGAACACTTCAAATCATAAATAAGTTGTTTAAGGTCTTCGATAGAGTAGATGTCGTGATGGGGAGGGGGTGATATCAGACCAACGCCGGCGGTCGAGTGACGAGTCCGAGCGATCGGAACCGAAACCTTGTGACCCGGAAGCTCGCCACCTTCGCCAGGCTTTGCGCCTTGTGCCATCTTGATTTGCAGCTCGTCTGCATCAGCCAGATAATTGGACGTGACGCCGAAGCGGCCCGAGGCCACCTGCTTGATTGCGGAACGCATTGTATCTCCGTTCGGAAGAACTTGAGACCTTTCCGCATCCTCTCCACCTTCGCCGGTGTTCGACTTCCCACCAAGTCGATTCATAGCGATCGCAAGCGTGGAGTGAGCCTCCATTGAAATTGATCCATAAGACATAGCTCCTGTAACGAAACGGCGGACGATTTCATTCCAGGGCTCGACTTGTTCGATAGGAATTGGCGTCGCGTTTTCCAAGCGGAAATCAAGCAGGCCTCGCAAGTGGATGCGCTTCGCTTGTTCATTGGCGTTGCGAGCATACGCGTCGTACGCGGTCTGATTCTTCTCCCTGACGGCGTCTTGCAGATTGGCAATGCCCACAGGGTCGTTTATATGCGCCTCACCACCATCCCGCCAGTGGTACTCGCCAGATTCAGGCATACCAGGTGGTAAGATGGTCTCTCGGGAAGGCCAGCCGCGTTCATGAAGCTCGAAGGCGTCAAGCGCCAGTAGATCAAATGTCGCACCCTGAACTCGAGACGCAGTCCCAGTGAAACAACGTTCCACTACTTCGCTGTGCAGGCCGAGGGCTTCAAAGATCTGGGCTCCCTTGTATGACTGGAGGGTGGAAATACCCATTTTCGACATGACCTTGAGGATTCCATTGTCGACGGAGTTTCGATAGTTGGCAATCAGATCCGTGACAGACTTGTCACCACCCTTGATGCTGTGAAGACGTGTCAATCCATGCCGACATACAGCGCATGTACCTTGTCAACTTACAGCCCTTCTCGACCAACTTTGTGTATTGTTTCCAGCATCAACCAGGGGCAAACAGCATCCGCGCCATACCCAACGAGGACACAAAGGTGGTGCACTTCGCGGGCCTCAGCTGTCTCGACCATTAAAGCAACCTTGGCACGTTTTTTCTGCAGGACGAGGTGATGATGAACGCCACCACACGCCACCAGCGCGGACAAAGGTACACGAGAGGGGCCAGTGGCGCGATCGGACAGAACGATGACTTTAAAGCCATCCTCGATGGCCTGCGCTGCCTCACTGCAGACACGCTGTAGCGCTAGCTGATATCCGGGAATGCCTTGCTCCTTCTGGAGTGTGATGTCAATTGTGATCGAGGGCCAGGTAACGTAGGCGGCCTTCAGATTTTTCATCGCGTTCATTTCTTCGAGAGATATCAGCGGGGAAGGGAGAAGAATGCGGTGACATTGTTCCGACTTCATCTCCAGAAGATTGCCCTCGGGCCCGACATAGCTTTCCAATGACATGACGATGCTCTCTCGTATTGAATCTATCGGCGGATTAGTGACCTGGGCAAATAGCTGGCGGAAATAGTCGTAAATGATCCGAGGTTGAGTGGCCAAGGCTGCTATGGGCGCGTCGTTTCCCATTGAACCCAACGCTTCCTTGCCGCTCTCGACCATGGGAAGCATAAGGAGGTTAAGCTGCTCGACCGTGTAACCAAACGCAAGGAGTTTTGGATCATTGCTGAGCGGTGCTTCATCGATAACAGGATCGATCTGGATATTTCCACGAACTACACGCTTGATGATATTCGGAACATGTAGGACGTGGGCCTCGACCCATGACGCGAAGTTTTGTTTTGAAGCCGTGTTCCGTTTGAGCTCCTTGTCGTCTACGATCCTTCCCTCGAGCGTGTCGACGAGAAGCATGCGGCCAGGCCTTAGGCGACCTTTTTGTACGACCTTCTCGGGGGGGATAAAGACTGCGCCAACCTCAGAGGCACATACCATGATGTCCTCATTGCTGACAACGAAACGACATGGCCGCAGGCCATTACGATCGAGATTAGCACCGCAATAACGGCCATCGCTGAAGGTAAACAAGGCAGGGCCGTCCCATGGTTCTTGAAGACAAGCGGCCCAGTTATAGAATGCTCGCTTTTCGGGTTCCATGTTCTCGTTCCCCTGCCATGCCTCGGGGATGAGCATCATGATGGCTTCTGGTAACGTGACGACGCCATTCACGACGAGTAGTTCGAGTACGTTGTCAAAAGCAGCAGAGTCAGATCCACCAGTTTCAATGATGGGATAGAGAAGGTCGAGTTGATCCCCGAAGCTTGTTGAAGAGAGCACGCCCTCGCGAGCCCTCATCCAATTTTTGTTGCCACGAACGGTGTTGATCTCGCCTAATGTGGCGTGGCGTGTTAGACCTCACCTGGTACCGTGAAGGACAATGTAGACTGACCGTTGTGAGCGGCCCACCTCATCGGCTGGGCACGATCCCACGAAGGAAAGGTATTTGTAGAGAATCGAGAGTGCACCAGGGTAAAGTGGGAACGGTACAGAACGTGATTGAGATCATGATAGTAGTTGTACACCTGGGGGGGCGAAAGCTGCCCCTTGTACACGATGCTCTTGGAGGATAGAGAACAAACATAGAAACCCTTGGCGACGGTACTTTATATACAAGAAAGTCGGGACGTTGTTGAGCGAAGTTCATTACCCTGAATGAATGAGAGAGGACAAACATGGTGTGCGTAGCATGCTTGCGCAATACGTAAAGCTGTCGCTCGAACAATTTGGCATCGAAGGGACCATTGTGGCACGTAGTGCCGTCACCGTAGTGATCGCGAAGAACAACGAAAGGTTGGTAGATCACCGGCTCCTTGCTGCTGGCAGCAGGGCCGAGAATGGTGCCGTCGGTCGGAACTGAGCGCCAGCCAAGCACACGGAGACCCAATCCGCTGGCGATGTTGGAAAAGATGGATTTGAAGTTTTCGAGTTGAATGGGGTCGTTGGCCTTGAAAAAGACGTTTCCGACGGCGTATTCGCCGGACTCGGGCAAGACGCAGCCGATCTCTCTCTCGGCCTCTCGCTGGAAGAAGTGGTGGGGGATGGCGGTCATGACGCCGGCGCCATCGCCATCGCGGCTGTCGGCACCGGTGGCACCACGGTGGGTCATGGCGCAAAGCAACTGACGGGCATCGGAGACGATTTTGTGGCTCTGCTCGCCTTTGATGTGACAGATGAAGCCTACACCACAGGCGTCCTTTTCGTACTCTGCGAGATAGAGGCCCTGGTCGGCAGGAAGAGATTGATCCCACGAGTCTGGGTTGCGCTGGACGGCATGAAAGCCGCTGTCTGCGAGCGAAGACGCCTCGGAGACCAGAGGGAGCTGCTGGTGCAGCGAGGAGGACATCAGGAGGAAAACACGGGGAGCGAGTGCGAGTGGGGAAGCTGATAAACGGAGCCGCGTGATGCTCCGGCCGATCTATCACTGACACCCCTGGCGGACACCCGCCAAATGCCGACGGCCCTCCGCCACTCGCCACCGCGCCCGGCCAGGTCCTGAGAACGGCAGGCCTGGGCGTGGGCACGACCCAGGCGGAAATGACGGCCAGCGACGCGCTAGCGTCCAGCGAGCTGGGAAGAAAGAGACAGACATTCCCTGCATCAACCCGCAAGACGCCCTGGGCGGAAATTACGGCTCGTACCACAAGGGACGCAAGGATTCCAGAATATCATGCCGCACAAGACTCCCGCGACTTCACCTTGCAGTACAGGCGAGGCGCCCTCATGCTGCCATTCGGTCGCCGTGGAACAGGGACCGCCACTGGCCCCCACTGCTCAGCTTCGTGCAAACGCTGTCTCGGGCGTCGTTGCAGAGATTTGTCCTCCATCTCGGAACCGCGAGACATCGCCCCACGACACGACACCCAGCGCGTGATGTCCATGCAACGACGAGCCAGGATGGCTCGTTGCACCGGTGGGAGTGTTGCGTGGCCATGTCAGTGCTAGACCCTGCAGGACGTTCTGCCATCATCCAGTCAAAATTAGAGCACATACTTGGCGCTCTTCTCAGTGGGTCAGGGTTCTCGTGGCCTGAGGCGTCAGGGTCTGACAGAAGGAGTCACCAGGTCGCGCGCGTCTCGCAGTACAGAGATAAGATGAGCCATTAACTGCTGACGAGTTTCAGACTCAATAGTGCGGACGTCACTGTTATAGCCTGTGCTTGCACCACAGCTTGCGTCACCGCGGAGAGCCACTTAAAGCCCCAAGAAGCCCAATCGCGTGAAAATAGAGGACGTCGGACTGCCTTGCTTCCCGTCAGAGCCCGTTTCAGACTGACCAACCCTAGTAGATCAACCCATGTCCAACCGCGCAAAAAGAAGCCGCATGTGCAGTGCCCTCTCTCATCTCACCCTCCCAGGAAATGGACAGGTTTGGCCCGGGAGAGCAGTCAGCCCCCACGGGAGAAGTTCCTCAGCCAAAAGGAGCACACCCCCCTTCTACAGCTGGACACGAGGCAAATTCAATATTCTGGTTGTAGAGCTCAGCGTCATGCGGCCTTCATCTCACCAAGACCAAGACAGCAACTCCCAGATCACACCATAAAAAGATAGACGAATCCTCGTGAAATCGAACCAAGGATGCTACGCGGACTTTGGAGGGACTATAATTTTCAACACTTGAGTCACATCGAAAAGCGGTGTCATGAACTTCTGCTGGTAATTTTCCCAGACATCGGGGAGTAATTGCCTTACTAGACTCGCACGAACAATTGGCGGTGGGTATAGACCGAGGAGGTGGATGTGATGGATTAAGCGACATGTCTCTTGTCCGGATTTCTTCTGATGGGCCACAGGAGATATATCGAGAAGGTCACCATCTCCATTCAAGTTGACGTAGTATCTACTTTCCCCCGGTCATCATGCTCATTGAGACGAGTCAAATCGATATACATCTTCTGTCAATTTGATCCATACATCGTTCCAATTCCGAGTCACAGTGACTCGATTGCGAATGTGCATTCTCCAAGCTATTGAGTGTAGAACAAATGGATTTCGTCCAGAGACAGATAACAAGCAATGAAGCTTAAGGGCGGTCCGAGCATGACCGAAATGCTCGCACATTGTAAATAAAAAACCCAAGGCGATTGCCGAGATGCAACTCCGTTCATCTTTCATTTATCTCATCATCAGATGCCCAAGCCAAGGATACTTACGGCCCGTACCTCCAATATGAAGTCAGCCTGCACCATCGTGAAGCGCACAACACACCGCAGCTAAATGGTGCGTCTAGATGATGGATTCATTTAGAAACGACTGTATGACATACCCTTGTGGTGTCCGTTATACTGTCGAACAGTCTCGCCCGAGGCCATCTCCCAGAGTCGAGCAGTGTGATCCGAGGACGCTATTGAACAGCATACATCACAAATTAATGATCAAGTCAGATGATAGTTTCTTACCTGTAACAAGATATGCAGAATCCGCACTAAAAGCACAGTCCCACACCCATCGCTGATGCCCTTGCAGTACTTTTTCCTGCTTCATTTCGTAATTTTGCGATATGGACCATATCTTGACCGTAGTGTCTGCAGAGCACGTGGCGAGATACCTAACATAGCCGCATGAGCCCCGACCGCAAACAGGAAATGAACACAAGTTACCTAACGTCGGGACTGAGAAGGACACGGGTTATATATTTTTTGTGGGCACCGAACTTGGTTACAGCCTGGTATCTTGGGAGTTCGGACTTTTCTTCATTGATTTTCCAGACGTAGCATTTTCCCTAATTACAGAACGATGAGCGCTGACGCAACGCAAGTAAAAGAACCATGCCTTGTTGTTTCCAGCGACTAAACACGATCCATCAGAAGCCAGACTGACCGACCTGATAGGCACATCACCAGCGGGAGTCTTGGCTCGTGCGTGAAGATATCGAAAAGGCGGGGATGAAAGTGACACACCAGCTCATGTGAGCAGAGATTTTCAGATAGATCCCATTGTTTGATGCATCCGGCCTGATCGCAAGATATCAATTCTCCTTGATTAGGATGGACGCAAACGTCGTTGACTGGGCATGTGTACGTTAGCTCCATCTGTCAAGAGAACTAAGACGAAACTAAGCACCAGGGGCGCCATTATCGTAAGTGCGGTGCACCTGCGTGCTCCTAAAGTAATACATGAAAAAAAAAGTCCGAGGAACTAATGGATGAGTACCTGAGGTCCCATATCCTGATGGTACCATCTTCACTGCCGGTAACTAGCCATTTCCCTTCGCTGTGGAAGGAAACGGAGGTGACATTCATGGTGTGAGCATCAAGACAGGTCAACTACAGAACTCCATACTTCAATGGCGCGAAAGCTGGAGAGAGGAGCAAAAACTAACCGGGGTGGAGGACGTGCTTGCGATCTCGTAGATGTAAACCTTCTTGTGGATTGCAGCAGCTAACAAACGTTTGCTAAGAGCCCAACGTCAACAAAATCCTCCGCAAGACAAGAACTGAGTTACTCGGGGGATATAGCGAGGCGATTTACTTGCTGATCACGAAACCCAAGCATGACCTGATCCGTACGAGGAGATTGAGGAGACAGTGCTCACGCCAGATTCCCCCGACCTTGCGATGGTGCGAGAGCAAATTCCACTCCAAGCTTCCCAAAATCTTATTTCATGGTCGTACGAGCCCGTCACCAGAATGACTGACATGCTTCGCCACAGTAGTGGCCAATGTTAAATGAGGGTTCTCTGGGAACGTTGTAGCGTCAGCTGCTCCGACTCTTGACCAATTACTTAATCAGTTTCCCATGTACCACTGCCTTTGACAATTTATGATGCTGCATTTCGCCTCGCGTTTCTCTACAGAAAACTGCATGCGCGCGCACATGATCCTCGCCTTCAAGATCCACCAGCAGTGGTCCGTTCATTTAGTTACAGAGCTCCGCTCAGATGAAATCTCACGGGGCTAGGCCAACTCCCGAGGATCAGGTCCGGCTGGAGGATGGCAACGTGTGTGACCGTATTCCTGCCACGCGTCACATCCGAAGATCAATCTGCTCCCTCGTCGCAGGGCGACTTACGAATGCTTGTCTAGGTGGGGGCCTCAAGCACTATTACGTCCTTCCCAAGATGCCGTTCTGTTTCGGCCTCCACGAGTTCATACATTTTCATAACTCACGGACGAGACATTGTGGTATTTCATTTATCAGGCATCTCGAACACGCACTCAGTCACGCAATTCAGATCTGTCGTCCGTGAATTAATTGAGTTCGGCTATTGCAATTACTCGCTGGCTAGGTAGTGTGTCGTTGCAGCAGCTTGTTCTTCGCAATCCAGTACGCGATATTCATATCGGAATTCCACACCAAACAGCTAGCCCTTCCAGGTGCGAACGAATTAGGCGCGCCCGTCAAGTAGCTAGGTCCTATCGCCGATTGCTCCCACTGCAAACTTGGAGTAATATCTCGAGATCGACGGATAGATCCCGCCACCCAGGCTTCAGAGGTTTATAAGGGGAGCACAACACCAGCCATGATCCCCGTAGCCACTTGTCTCTCACTACTCTGGTTATGAACGCATTCCCCGTAAGCTCTTGCTTCCTCTCTGGAATGCCGTTGACATGGAGTCCAGCACGGAACCCGAGTATTCTTCTGGACGGCTGCCGGTGACATTAAATATGGCACCGTAGAGTCTACAAGCCGCCTTGCCGATGTAAGCTTCTCGCAATGGCATGCGCACCATAGCCGTATCTAACGGTCTGCAGGGAACACAGATCGTCGTTGTAGCAGTGGACCGAGGCGAGGGCCACCGTAGCCTCCCGTGAGTGGCTCGAATACCGCGGCGCCCAACGCACATACTGATGCCGACGACAGCGTTTCCAGTGTCTCAAAAGTAAACTAAACCGAGCGGCTGTTCGACATGCACTGTTCATCTGCATTGTAGATCCCATAGACTCGTTAGAGACATCGCATGGACCCTTCACATTCCCCCGCACTGTATATCGACCATATGGCTATTTATTCGCATGTAGTCGCGGAGTTTCTTTCCTCATGCACATCATGTTGTGTTTCGCCCCCAGTCCAACAGGCTTGGGCTCTGGAATACAGTGTCAAACAAGCAGTTTTGTCATGGCGTGTCTCCAAACCACATGGTGTCAGTTTCTAGGGTTCTGGGAACCGGCGCATAAATCCGGACTGCGCGTTTTGCTGTCCACCTACTGGCACGGTGTAGGTCGGCAACTATACGCACTCGCTTGCTGATCCCTCCCTGGTCGACAGGACAAAACTAGGGCGAGGCACGGGCCAAGCGAGAATTTGACGTCAAGTCTAGACCACTGAGTTTGGGGGCTAATGCACCTGGCCTTCTAGATTGCAGGCAATGCTTGGTCAAGACGACGCCTGGTCTGATCGCGGAGCAGGCTGCCAGTGGGCGCACTCATCCCCTCATTCTCGAGGGTTCCCCCCCGGAGGTCGGACCAACGTCATTAGCAATGGGGTCGCAGGGACACCCGTCTGCATGACAATTTAGAAGTGCCCCATTTGTGCTCTCGCGTGAATCCTTTTACATGTCCGCGCTCTTGTGCATGTCAACGGATGCACAAGTAGATTGGACGTCATGTTCAATAAACGGAACTAAAAAAAACGTCGTTTCACGTCGATGCGATCCTGCAGAGACTGGTTTCACTCCCAAGCCGAACCTGGGTGTTAGTACGCGCCGGAGTTGCTGTGTCGCCGTAGTCGAGAGCTCGAGCGCCAACGATACTCATTATCTCCGATCATGCTTCGACAGGACAAGACGAGTACCGAGTACTGGACGCACTGGTACCGTTCCGCAAAGTTTGATTTCACTCGCGATAGGTTATACAACGCTGCGTGTACACTTACACAGCCGGTCAGGTGACTTCAGGTTGTGTCCGCGCATCCTTACAATCCTGCTTGGCTAAACTGAGAGAAGGCAAACTATAAGCGATTACATGCGCACCCTGATCATTATACTGATACGTTGCCCACGCTTGGCCTGGTCCGTGTCTGTTGAGGGTAGAATTGCGTGCGTCCAATGGTACCGGATGTCGTCTCTGGAGCATACTCAGTGCAGGGATTCAACATGCATGCATGCACGCACCTTTGTAGATAGATGCTACCAGACGGGAGTGCTATGTCGAAGCTCCGTGACCCTGTGGAACTCGGGGACTCCATCCTTAATGTCCTTGTAGCCCCCAGGCTCACACCTAATATCCATCCACCACTCGCAGAAACATTGTCAATGTGAGGAAGGATCCTCCCGTTCGAGGCCAGGTGCAACAAGTGAGTCTGCGTGTCTTTCGATGGGCAGAGAGCACGCAGGCGGTCCAATACTGGGGTCAGTCCATGGATTTTGGATTCCAGCCAAGAAGCGAGGTGCATTTCGCGATAATTCCGGATGACATTGTCATAGTGGCCCTTGGCAAATGTACCGATGAAGTGGAGAGAAGCAGGAGATTTGGGCAATGTGCTCACCACGTGGAACGTGTAGCACTCATCTGGCAAGAATACATCTTCCACACGAGCACCGTCTGAGACTGGATTCTTGGCACGATAGTCACTCTGGAGTCTGCGGACACGTATGTTTTCGGTGGCGTCGAGCCGACTCAGAGCGGCGGCCAGCAGAATCCGCTGCTCGTGGCCGTCGAAGAAGCTTGGCCAAAAGATAAAACCTTCTGGCAGCGGGCTGCTGGCGGTTGATGCCAGCTGCCTGACAGTTCTTCCCGGGGAAGCTGCCGGGGCGACCTGCTTGGTAGTGAGACATCGAAAAGGCCTCATGGGACCTGGCGCCGTCGTGTTGCCGAACCGGAACTTGTTTCTCATGAGCGTCTTCCATCACCGTACCGTAAGGCAGACCACACGACCGGGCCAGACATACCGCGCACTCTCCGGCACTTTATCCGAACGAGCCATCCAAATTTCAACGTCGCAGCGCCGGACCGGTCGTTGACGATACGCTTCATGGCCGTTCATGGCGAAGTCGTTTCATCAAGGAGTCAGGATCAGCAAGGTAGCCCCTTCTATGCCGCGTTGGCTCGGACGACCACGCGGGCCATCGCACTGTATTTCTCTCGTCCGGTGAGGTTGTTTAGGCCGTCCAAAGGCAAGTCCAGTATGATGGGGATGGTCCTTGGCTGACCCCCCACAAACCTAGTGAGTGGTTGGCACTCGCTCCGGGGGCATGCGAACAGAGAGGGAACCTCTCTAAGTCCTCAGTACATCGTCTCGCTGATCAGGAGTCAAGGTGTGGTGTCTACCCTCATCCTGGGCGTGCCCGAATAAGGACTAGTACTCATATCGTCGTAGTTTGTGGTGATACCCAAACACTTTGTGCCACCAATGCTTGCCAACGCTGTGCTGGGCACGGTTCTCTGGACCACGTACATCGAATGCTCGAGTCATCTACAATCTCGCTCTGGGGTTCACTCGATCTTCGGGGTTGCGTTGTCAGGTGCTGCTGCAGGTGGTGTGCAAGCCTTGGTCGCTGCACCCGTGGAAAATATGAGGCTGGTCGTCGAGGGCGGGGGAGGGAGAGGATGGTCCCATGCGTGGAAAGAGGTTTTCCGGGGGACACAGCCAGCACATGTCGCAAGCAGATCCGATCAAATCAGAGATGTTAGGCAGGTCAGACTCTGGATGAAAGATGTGGGTGAGATGGCCGGGCGCGGCTGGACCGGATGGGGCTGGGGCTGTGGGAAAGACGTGTTTGGTAGGTGTCGGTAGGCCCGGAATACTGGTCAAAGCATCTTATCTGTGCGCCCTTTAGGTTTTGCTGCCTTCTTCACGGTCTTTGAGATCACGCGCACAGTAGCAAACCAAGTCAAACTTGCCACACACCACGCTCTTCAAAGATCGTCTGGGGACGAGACACCACACAGTCCTCACGTGCCACGCTTTACGCACGCTTTCACACTGGTCTGCGGGGGCGTGGTGGCAGGTTTAGCATATGATGGCCTCTGTAGGCCATGGGATGTGGCCCGGCGAGTCATCTCCCTTGAGAAGACACTCGTGCCCCACCCTAGCAGCCGACAACCGCCATTCTCTGTGTTGGTGCGAAAAGTCCAGGTGGATGGGATTGCATCCTTTTTCCGTGAACATTCGCCGAGTTTACATCACGAGCTGCGATCCAATATACACCAGCGGATCTCTTCCGTTCTTCGGACGCTTTCCCGTGTTGGTCCGTGGGGAGTGGGTTTTCTTGTATGGGAGTCATTTGGGTCGGGTTTGGATTAATAGATCGACATGCAGAAATGGAACCCCTCGGTTCTCCGATGCCAAGTCGTGTTCATTGCCGCAGTGGTTGTGGTAGACTCGCACGCTCAACGATTGCGGACATGTAGGGGAGTTTCGAGCTGCAACGCGAGTGCGCCGTGCGCCTGCGCTGATGCACAAGTCCTGCTCCGTCGCCGCGCATGCGACATGCTCGCACCACGGGCACGAATGAATAAGGAGCTGGGAATTATTTTCCGCCTGCGACTTTGGGCAAGCCGCCTGGACGACTAGCGGGGATGCTCGTCGTTTTCTTCGCCTTCTGTCTGTCGCATGCGTGACTCGAAACCCGCGTCCCAGCGTCCGGTCATCGGGCCCAGACGGAGCTAACATGTTCGAGCAGCGCAGGAGCGCGTGGTATGCATGGGCGTTGGCACCGCAGTGAAATCAGACCGGTGTTCATCCACTTGCTAACTACAACCTTGACCCACGCTTCGACCGTGTTCCATGGTGCTGAAACATTTCCGATCCACCCTGCTCACCCCTAAGCCTGGGACTGATCTTGAATGCGAGAGCATCTCCTTCCCTTTGGAACATGTCCACACTGACATCCCTGCAGGGTATCCCTTACCTGTCGCTGCTTTGACACCAACGATCGATTTCCTGCGATACACCCTGACTAGCGACGAGGCCCCCTGGAGAGAGTGCGTGAATGATTACGACCTTGGAGTTCCCCGCGCCTCGAGTCTGTTTGGTCCGCATCTCGCGATGCTTGCCCTGCACGATTACTTCAAAGAATACGCGCAAGTGGGCCGAACAGCGTTCGCGATGTCCAGTTCCCCGTCGACTCCAACGAACCTGCGATTTCACGAACATTCTAGATATTACATAAGCAAGGTCGATGATATCAGGCCAGTTGAATTGGTACTCGTGTTCACAACGCTTGCTGTCCGCACGATCACTGGCCACCGGTCACCAGCATGCTTCGTTGTGCGCGAAGAGGATGTGGTCAAGAGTTTTTACCAACCGCGAACACGGAAACCGGTTGTCGTTACCACCCTGGGGCGCCTGTGAGTTCTCGAGCCCTGTCAGATCGGTCATTCGAACCGTCACTTTTACTATCAGATCTTCCATGAAGGACTCAAGTCGTGGTCTTGCTGCTCCAGTCTCAACAAGCCAGTTCTCGACTTTGATGAATTCATGGCTATGCCTGTATGCATGTCTTGTTGCGCGCGCGCTACCTCATCACTGACGGTCTTTGGCCACACGGGCAAGGGGTGTGAGGTTGGTGCACATACAGAGGTAGCGCCGCAAGCCATCCCTCAGGTTCCGAAGCTTCCAGCCGCAAAGATCCTCACCGTGACGGGATCGAGCGATGGACAGGAGGTTTATTCTACCGCACCAACACCCCGATCATGGACGTCTGCCCCTCCTTCCATGACGTTCCCTTCCGAGCCTATTCCTCCTCCTCCAGAGGAGGAGGATGATTTAAGTGTGGCTGTCGCACCCGGGACTCAGTGCAGACGCAGGGGGTGTAACGTTGTTTTCGCAAGCGACGTCGAAAATCGTACTGGAAACAGCGAAGGCACCGTGTGCACATATCACCCAGCACCCGTACGTGACGGATTCTCCGCGATATCCGCTGATAACCTGTCCGTTCATTGACTGGCCTGACTGTTTTGTAGCCAATTTTCCACGAAGGAAGCAAGGTGTGTAGGCCCGTAGTCTGTATCGCTCGAGCACCACTCGCAATATCCTTCTATTTGTACATCTGATGGTTCTCATTTGGTATTTTAGGGTTACCTATGCTGTAAACGACGAGTCTTAGAATTTGAGGAATTCCTTAGGATCGAAGGATGCAAGAAAGGCCGCCATGTGTTTGTCTCGAAGCAGAGTGCATCCGAAGGGCTGGTACGCGAAACTACTTTCATATCACCATCATGGCTTCTGACCAGTTTGCTATTGCAGGCAGAACAGTATATGGAGTGTCGTGTAGATCATTACCAGACACCGAAGGAGGTGCACGTGTCTGTATTTGCCAAGCAAGCTGACAGGGACAAAAGCAAAGTGATAGTCGAAAAGACACAGGTCGGTGCTGCCGCGCGAGCGCGTATCAATCTGTTCTCTTGCCTTACTCGTGAGCGTCTGCAGATTCATTTTGATCTGTATCTTCCAGTCCAGAAAAGGTTCAAGCGGACTATTCAACTTTTTGGTCCAGTCGAACCGGAAGGATCGTCATACAAGTTCTTCGGGACAAAGGTGGAGGTTGTGTTGAAGAAGCTGGATACCCGAAGCTGGACTGTCCTCGAGAAGACAGCACGAGACCTTGGAAATATGAGCTTGACGTTTGGAGTCGGTGGTAGGACTGGTACGATTGGTGGGAAAGAAGTCGTACTTGACGAACAGAATAGACATCGAGCAACATGAAAAAATATCCATGATTATTGAGATGAGTAGCTCGCGTGCGACTCCAGCAAGAAGTACAAGTGGCTTATAGACCTCTATGCGCATGTACCTCAAAAGATTGGACGGTAACCGAACAATTAGAACTTGCCCGGTACTTCTATTTTCTGGAACATTTGGATAATGTCGTCCTCTTGCAGATTATCGAAGTCTTGTAAGTTAATACCGCATTCTGAACCTTTCCTGACCTCAGTTACCTCCTTCTTCAACTGCCTTAATGCGTCTACAGAACCTGGCAACAAGTCCCGATTCGTTGAATGTACCAATCATATCGATATTACCGTGCTCACCTTCATATACAACCTTGTCTTTTCTTAGCACCCTTACAGTGCCTGATCGTTGCACAATCCCATGGGTAACCCTGCAGCCAGCGATCCTTTTGCAACCTCCTTTGGCATGTATTTCGAATAGTTGTAGTACTTTAGCCTCGCCGGTGACTTCGATGTCGTAAGTGCATGGTAGGAGAGATATAACGCGATCTCGGACATCGTCAATAACGCGGTATATGATGTTGGTCGTAAGAATCAGGACATGATTCTGGGAGGCCGAGGCTCGGACAGCCCGGGGCACGCTAACGGAAAATGCGACTATCATTGCTGGCGGGACATTAGCGAGTGCATGCGAGAAAGTTCGCACATAGACGTACCACTTGTGGCCTTCGCCATTGCGACATCAGTGTCTGAAACATCACCAACACCAGTAGAGACGACTTTGACACCTGCCAAGTGATTCCCAATATCTTTGACTGCATCAACCAGAGCCTCCACACTGCCACTGACGTCCCCTTTGACAACAATGCGAAGATACCTCTTGGCCTCCAGTGCAGAGGGGTCGTTAGTGATCGGGGATAGCGCATTGTTACCCCTCCTCATCTTGTATGCAATCTCTCTCTCTATTGCTTCCCTTTCCTTGTCCGCTTGCCTCACAGCATTTATTGCCTCGACGTCACCTAGAGCGTTCTCTTGGTCACGTTTCCGTTCTCGATTCGCACATGCTTTCTTGATGTCGGCTTCGCTGCCTGCTAGAACCTCTTCACCAGCAGCTGGGAGCGACTTCCAGCCCGTGACAAGGACAGGTGCCCCAGGACCGGCAGAAGCGATCGATTGTAGGGAAGGTGAAAGAAGGCGGCGAGTGGAGCACTGGGAAGTCCCTGCTAGAAGGGGTGTCCCTGGAGACAGTGTGCCGCGGGTCATCAGGACAGTTGCCACAGGACTGTGCATGTAGATCGACACTCGTGACAAAAAAGGGCACTAGAGAATGGACGCATACTCACCCGAACCCTTTGAACATCCTGGACTCAAGGACATACCCCACAGGTGCACAATCCCGCTCTGCACGCAGATCCATTACATCAGCAAGTAAAGCAATCGTTTCAACAAGTTCAGGCAGTCCAGATCCAGTGATTCCAGAGACAGTAACACAAGGGACGTCCCCCCCAGCCTCTTCTAGGGGGACACCGGCGGAAAGCAAACCTAGTTTAGTCCTTTCCTGTGGGTGGAGAAATGTGTGAGCGTCAGATTGACCAGATTGCATTAGACATACGACGTCGGCTTCAGGTTTGTCAACCTTATTAATGGCAGCGACC
>JBBPLV010000096.1:0-38241 GCA_038089975.1 Boletellus ananiceps | reverse complement strand
AAATCGGTACGCATAAAGGGATGGCAGACTCGTATAATACAGTTTCCAATAGTGCACACGGATCAGCGACCATATCTGCAAACCAGGCATTGAATGAGATCCGATGTAGAAATGGGCATTCAAGGAACGGGGCGCACTTCTGTAACTCCCATTCGCGGTTATCTAACGGACAGACGTTCCTCGTTTTGAGCCAACGCGAGATACAGTGAAAGTGAAAGGCATGCTGGGACCAGGTTAGCAGCAACGAGGGGGGTAAGCAAAAGCGCGCACGTTGCAAATTCCCCAAGCGGCGTTGCATTCGTCGGTCGACGCTGATACCTGATTTGCTTGGCAATCAATGCCTGACGGGGGACAGAAGGTTAGACCCGCAGAATGGCGGGGAAGGAAAAGCGCACAAAGATCCATGATATGGTTGCGGCAGATGGCACAGTTATCGACCACGATGTCTGTGTGCGCGTGTAATGTGTGCGCAGAGGAACGGGGAGTAAGGGTGCGCACCCCAAGCCCATAGGGCTACGGCATTCCACTAGAGAGGGTGTAAGGGGAGAATGATAAGGAATGATAGGATCGCACCTTTTTGACTTCGAACCTTTTCTTGTCCTTTGCATCTTCCTTTGTGTTCTTGCCCGATCCCGCTGCGGGGGGGTCGACGTCCATCTCGTCGGCCATGATGGCGGTGTGCTGTACTGGCAGTCGCTGTCTCAGGCTCGGACGACCACGGCAAAGGGAGGGTTACCTAAGCAGTAGAAGGGGTCACGTGCCACGACGCGACCGCGACCGAGTCTGCCCTAAACTGAACCTGCGCTGGTTCCGTTTCGCCAGCACGAGCTTGACTGATCTGTCCGCATACCCTTGCCAATGTACTGACCATGTCCAGCTTTAGTTCCAGCACTGACCCCAGGTCCCCTCCATTTGGGACTGCAACATTTTCCTCGTTTACTAACACGCAATCCATCTTCTCTCCATCGAGATACTCTTACACGAGCTCTGGTACGCGACTCTCATGCTGCGTTCGTCCGATGCGATAAGCCATTCCAGACACGCCCCTCGCCTCCACAGATAGCGAGGATGCCACCTCGGATCGGCGCATGCGCCGCGTCAATGTTTCGCCAACCAGGTCTGGTGGTTCGTACGAATCGTATACCGAAGAAAACTCAGTAGAAGAAAGGGCCGAGGTAGAGGCAGCTCTGACGGACCTCGACAATGAACTCGCCAGTACAGAGGACATGCTGACTGAATGGTCACGCTCAGGGCCGTCCTACACGGCGACGACTCCCTCGTATGCAGCCAGTCTTGATACTTATTCCATCTATAACCGCGAAGGAAACCGTCTAAGTACAATCTCGGAACGTACAGAAAATATCCCTTCTCGTCCTATATCCCACCTCCGAGACAGTGCTCGACCTACGAATCCGACTGTTGAGGGTCCCCGGCTTTCTGCCCACCGCGTCAGCACTGCTTCCCCAGGTCATCTTCACAGTCGGTCTGTGACCGAAACTGCTGAACGACCAGCTGGAAGGAGAACAGGTGATCTCATTGCTTTTTTCGAAGATCGAGCTTCGCCCTCCGATACTTCATTCGGTCACTCTCGCACGTCCTCAATGCCAGGCAATCGTGTTCACAGCCCCTTCTTCCCGCACAGCCAGTCCACCCCGTACATGGGCAGTACGACCGGCTATGGATACACCACAACTGGCTATGGGTCATCTTCTGGCTATGGGTCCCGCCCCTCATCCCCGGCAAAGAGCAAAGCGGGATCGACCATCTCCTCTGCATCCTCCGCCTCGGATGCTCTGTCGTCTTCATCTCTCTTGGCACCACCTACTGGAGGACCGACGACGACGACTGGAAGGAATGGCGCGCATCTAAGCCCAAGTGATTTTGCAAGCACATTTTCCAACACCTTCGCAGAGGCAAGGAGTACGACAAGTTCGTCCGCTATCTCACCCATAGTTTCTTCCCTACGCCGGCCACAAACTTCTCCACGCTCTCCTCTCACTTCGGTCCGCAATATCGTCGCAGCATGGAAGGAACGTACACCTCTGGAAAAACCTCCACACTCACCCACCGAGACATCCGTTTCGCCAGTTTTCAAGCCTGAAGGACTTTTCGGTCTCCGCAGACGGGCCTCACGCACCGACAAGGTCCAGCAACCCAAGCCGGACAGTGCAGGCAGCAGTCAGAATCCCCCGACGACACCAAAGAGCGCCAACAGTAACATTATCCCTCCCCCCTTTGAGATGACGGAGCTGGGTGCTTACGCGCGAGACAGTCGAGAGGTCGGTGTTCACTCGCTTGTCGTTTTGTTGATACTGACCGTAACCCGCAGCCGCTGCGCAAAGGGGATTTGTGGTACCTAAACGTACACTCGGGACCTCCATATCGCTGGCAGCGTTGCGAAGCGCTTCTGTACCCCCACATGTTACTACTGTCTTGGATTGCTCCTGGCGGTGGCAGAGGCGTTGTAACATTGGACCTGCTTAATTGTACTGAGGTGCGATCTGTTCCCTCCCCGAATCACCCAAACGCAAGAGAAGATGTCGGAACTATCGCAGCCCGTGCTCAAATTGCTGAGGGTAATTGTCCTCCTTTAATGGAACTGTTGTGCCCCTTCCAGCTTCTATATAGCGACGGTGTCGAACGCTTAGCCGCGGAGAGCGCAAGGGAAAGAATTCGCTGGGTTAATGCTATCTGGTAGGTCATCATTTTACCTCAATGAAATCTCGTTCTGATGGCCTATTCCAGGGATGCATTGGACCGCACTGCTACGCTACCGAATCGTTCAGAGCCCGGTTCCCCCACAGGCTCCATAAGGACAATTCACTCCGTGATAAGCACCACTAGCGTTTCCGCCGCTGGCTCCGGCTCCGGCTCAGCATCTATTGTATTTGTCCCACCTTTGCACACAATTCCCAGCCTATCCGACTTGCATACATCCTCAGATGTATCAAGTACTGGTTCGCCTTCGCGTGCGCCCTCCTTCCCTCGACACCACACGCGTACCATGGATGATGCGGCTGTATCCAGTCAGCCATACCTTTATCCTGGTGATCCACGTGTTATAGCACCTAGTCGAAGCAGTTCTTTGCGTCGCACAAGTTCACTCACTGACCTCGACGAAGAGTTCGCCTCGGCAGTCAGCCGTGCGCGGAATGCGAAACCTGGCCTTGGGTTCGGCCTGAGTCTTGTTGGTGGTGCAATTTTAGGCGATGGCTCTCCTGTGACTGTGTCCAGTGGCCCCAGACTTGGTAGTCCAGTCCGTGTTACCCCACCCCCTAGTGGCAAAACCAAGGCCCGTCCCCTGTCTGAGATCTCGGATGACAATTTTTTCTCTGCTGGTTCGAGGACCTCTTCGAGCGAGCCTCGCACAACCGCAGGTTCATTCTATACGATGACGAATTCCTCTGGCTCATCTTCCGGTACCCGCCCGACTACAACTGGCATTGTAACTGACGAGACTGCCTTCGAGTTTACATCTGGCGATTCCAACACTCAGATCGTTCCTTCGACACTCTCTTACCGGCGTACCGAGTCCAACTCTTATTTGGGTGACTCGCACGACGGGTCCTACACTTATAGCAGCTACACGTCAACGTCACCATCCTCCTTGTCAAGGAGCCCTGGAATTCGGAGGAGGCGCTACAGTAGGAGCTACATTTCCGACAAAGAGAACGTGATATCGGGCTATACAGCTTCGCAAAGTCGCTCCACGCTAAGTAGCTGGACAAGGAGCCGCTCAGCCACCCCTACTCCTGCACCTTCTACGGCGGCCCTTTCTGCTCTCGAGATCCCGGATAGTTCGGGTAGCGAAGGGTACGACACTGCTGTTTCCCCTTCGACTGCGTCTTTCAAATCGTTGCCTTCAATTCCCTCTGAGACCGACTACGTGACCGTCGAACAATGCAAAACCGAGGCTTCTACCGAATTCTACACGGCGAACCGTTGTGCTTCGGATATCTCGTCCGAATATGTGACCGCAGAGAAATGCAAGACAGAGGCCTCCACCGATTTCTACACGGCTGAGAAGTGCAAGACGGAGACGGAAACAGAATTTATCACGGCGGTGCTCTGCGAATGCGAGCGTACGGAGCAATCAGAAACTCAGTTCGAGACTGCGTCTTTATGCAAGACGATCCCATCAGAGGCGAGCACCCCACGCTCGTTGGTTGTCGACCTTCCTATTGAAAGGGCACCAACACCTCCTCCCAAGACACCCACGGTCGTTCCCTCGTTGCAGTCCCCGGAGTCGGATGTCTTGCCGGACATTACCCCCGAATCCGTACCCCTTCCCCCTTCAGAATTCAGCCCTACTGTGTCGAGCGCCAGCCAGGACCTTGAGCCAGAGCACGTCGAGGTAACGATAGTCCCCCCATCGTCGATCGTGAGCTCTGGGGACCTCTCAATATCCTTGCCTTCGACGGTTGAATCGAGCTCTGAGGACGAATCATCTCGTATGCCAACGCTATCGAGTACGGAGTCTTCCGAGTTCGTTATGAGTGACATTCCTGTCAGCGAGGAGAGTCTCCCATCCCCGGCTCCATTGGCGACCACCGAGTCTTCCCCCTCTGTCCATCCGTCACAATGGGCTTCGGAAACTGATATTTCATACGAGTCATCGCAACTACAGCCGACACCTCTCACGCAGTCACTTCGACTTCACGATGGGCGAGATGCTTCTGAAACGTCTATGGGTCCTAGCGCTTCCCCATTAACGAGTTTCGGAAGTTTGACAGCCGTGACAGAGACGATCACCACTTCAGTAGAGTCTACGCATCTCCCAGCACCAGCGCCGCCGCCGCCGCCCGCCCCGGTCATCGCTCGATCTATCTCCTCACCCTCTAGCGGTCCGACCCCTCTCTCAATCACGTCGGCAACCTCTTCGTCTCTGTCTCGAACGCCATCCACGGTGTCGACCGTTTCTGACCTTTCAACTAGTATCAGTCTGGTGGAGGACGATGTTGTGTCATTGTTCGATCCTCCCGCCCCTTCCGAAGTATCGACCATACCTTCGCTCTTGTCAAGTCTCCGTAGTCCAAGCGTACACTCTGTGCGTTCTGTGAGTACTCTGCAGTCAATTGATTCGGTATCTTTATCTTCCATACAGGAACCCCATCTAATGGTAGCACCACCCGAATCTCCTGGTCCTGTCTATTCCCCTGTGCATTCTCCCGCGCCTTCTGTCAGTGTCAGTGTCAGCACGCCACAGACAAATCAGCCTTCCATCCACTCTGAACTGGAGACAGAACCAACACACATACATACCGAGCGTACAGAGGTGATCGCTACTGAAATCGATCGACTACTCCAATACATTCGGGAGTTGGACCAACGTTTCAGTGGTCAAGAGCAGGAGACTCATGAAATCTCTGAAAACGTGCAAAGAATTCGGGAGGAACTGTACGACCTTTCAGAATACGTACGCACCCACTTGGTTGCAACAGAGAGGATTGTCGTTGCCGAACGGCCAGAGTCTCCCCTGGTTCTCCGCCAAGACCAGTCTGTAGCTGCCATCGCTGACCGCAGAGATCAGTCTGTAGGTGCCATTACCGATCGTAGGGACCGCTCCGTGGCCGCCATGAGCGTCGTCTCTGAACCCAGGCTTGCGCCAGCTGGTCCTCGATTGCAGCGGCCAGGTTTGATCGCAATACCTCTCTCACCGCCTCCTGTCAGGTCTCCTTCAGCCAGTTCGATAAGTTCTTCGTTGTCATTCCTGTCTTCACATCATTCGGACGACTATATTCTTGAAGAACCGCCCTCCCCTGGCTGGCCTTCGGAACCATCGTCTCCTTCGTCTGACATTACCCTTTCTGTGATCTCATCTTCGGAGCCATCTCCTGGGCCAACACTTTCTCTTACTTCATCGTCATATTCCCCTACCCCTCCACCTTCATCCCCCACACCTTCCACCGAATCCACGGAGTCTAGCATTACGGTCCGACCTCCTATCTGGCCGGCGGAGGAGATCACGATGACGTCCATTAGAGACATGCTAACGCAACTGCGGGAACAGACAACCGCACTCTGGGAAGGACAAACTTCAACCAACGAGATGCTAGATGAACTTCGACAAGCCAGGCCCCCGCCGCAGGACAACACAGAAATTCTTGATCGATTGCATCATATCGAGACTCTCATTGAGACGTTAGTCAGCGCCCGACAAGATACAGCAAGGCAGGATGAACGAGTTGCCGTGGAAGGAACGGAGACGGTCCAAGTCTCCGAGACGATAGAAAGAGAGAGCCGACGCCGAGAGGAAAGCAGACGCGGAGAAAGTCCTATCACAGTGTCGGAAGATTCTCAAGCGGACCGAGATAGCTTGATTGCTCGTTGGGAGGAGATAATACGAGGACGGGAACGAGGACGTCTTCCTCTCCATATGCCTGCACCTCACCCACCTGGTCCTTCATTGGACGAACAATTGATGGAATTATTGAATGTACCACCCGCACCGGTTCCTTCGGACATCCAGCCACCACCCCAGCTGATCCCGTTTGTCTATCAACCCGCTCCAAGACGGTCCCGATCGAGAAGCACGAGTCCAGTACTAAGGCGTGACTCAGCGCCTCCATTCCGACAACCAACAATCTGGTCCCCGGAAACGTTGGGCCCGCCACTTCAACCACCACCTCGAGCTAGACGTCCTCTTGCGCGTCCTGCGCGACCGCCTCCTCCCGAGGAGCAAGCACTTCGCGACGGACCCCCTGTTATTCCTGAATCTATTGATCGCACTCGCACTCCCAGACCAACACCAACATTTGTTTCACCCGAACCCCCACCAGGCCAAGTAGATGTACCAGAACGAATACCACGGGTACAACCTCCCGGACCTCCAATTGTATGCTCCCAAGTCATCCTCGTAACTCGTTTTGACGTAGACTTCAGCCCCCTTTGTATGACGTTGACCGCGGTCGCCCTCCCAGTGCCCCGGCAGCACTAGGAGAGGACCCTGGTCGTGGATCTGCTAGTTGGTACTCCCACAGACCTCCGGTGTGTTGTTTTTGTTGTCTCTAAACGAGTAAGGTTGAAGTATTCCATGCTTGTAGGGGGGCGTCGTACCACCACCCGGTATGGTAGATGGGCGGCCCCAACAGCCAGGTGCTCAGACCCGAGACCCAGCCTATGTCCCAATGCCACCGGGTCCAGTGAGTAATGTTTGATGACCTCGTGCAACATCAATTTGACAAGTCTTCAGACCGTCGTTCAACTACCCTTGTTTGACACATTGATGGCAATTTTGCGGGTGAGCATCTTTCATTAGCATTCCTGAGTAGCAACGATAACATCGACGGATAGGAACATCGGATGGCACAACTTGCGACAGTAGATCAGCAACGTGAACTGATGAGGTACATGAGTGGTCTCAATGACTGGCTCGCAAGAGATGTACAAGATCGGCAAGCTGAGTTGCGGGCTGTCACTGCCCGCGTCGATCAGTTGAGAGACGATTTGGGCCGTTGGGGACCAGGTTGGCGCTAGCACTTCAAGTTCATGGGTTTGATGTTGATACTTGACCTCGTAGGTATACCAATGCCACAACCTCAGCCTCCACAGGCAGTAGGGCAGGCTCCAGGTACCTTCATCGTTCCACCACCCCCTCCTGGTCAAGTGGGCGCCGTGCCACCAGTAGTTCCGTTCGCCCCCTATCCTCTCGTTGTTGGACCTCAACCTCCAGTAATTCCTGAGATTCCCCGATCACCTGACATCCTGTCTCCTGTCATTCCTGGACCACCGCGGGGCTGGACTCCGCGATACGGCGTGAGACCTGTCCTTCCCGGAGAAGTCCCATACGAAGAAGACGTTCGGTCAGGTCCAAGCGGTGAATATCTCCCAGAGGTTGATGAGCTAGCGATCCCGTCACCACCGTCAGATGTGTCACATGCACCGCTCCCAGTGCCTGGACCCGACACGTTCGCCATTCCACAATCGCCCCCAGAGCACGATTCAAGAACCTCGACGCCTACGCAGGAAACATACCAGCCCCGTAGCCCTGGTCCAATTCTAGTTGGCGAAGAACCTGCTGTCATACCGATTGCACCTTCCCCCCGATTGGCACCTCAACAACAGCCTATTGTCACTGTTCCGCAGACTATAATTCCTCCCCCAGGTCACGTAGTCCATCCAGGTGGAGAGCCTATCATCGTGCAAACCAGTCCACCGGAGCAAGGTGCAATTCCTGTGCAACCCATACAAGTGGGAACACCGCGACCGGGGGTGGTTATTCAGCCGTCACCACCAGTGCCAGGAGCTATTGTCATCAACCCGCCACCTGTACCAGTACCAGAATCGTACGGACCATCTCGAGCAAGTTCCAGGATAGGCACAAGGGAGCCTGTCGTAGTCGCCCCAAGTATCGAACGCTCTCCAGTTCAAATACCCGCAACTGTAGTTCAGCTACCACCATCGGGACGTACACATGATTTACCTATCCCTACGTCGCCCAGCATTCATGCAATGCCCGAGCCTCATGACGTTCCACGTTCTCCGGACTGGTCACCTCGGGGCAGGAGTTACCGGTCGCGCCGACATGGGTATCCTCGAGATTCTCGATCCTATACCCCAGACTACTATGACGGCTACCGGGGACGGTATCGCTACCCTGAAGATCGGTACGGGTACAGGGGTAGGTACTACCCCCGTGAATATGATTACTCACCACGACGCCGGAGGTCTTACGACTACTCGGAAAGCCCGGAGGGTAGATCGCCTCGCCGACGTCATCGAGATAGGGATCGCCCCGAGAGAAGAGGGGACAGGGAGCTCTCCCCAGAAGATCCGGGGCGACACCGTCCCGAGCGCCGTCCCAGTCGTCGCTCGGACTACCCTGAGACAGGAGAACGTGATGCTGGCGACCGTCCGCACGCTCCGCCATCTCAAAGAGAAGCAGAGATACCAGGAACCCCACACCCTGCACCAAGCCACGTAGCTCCTCACCCACCCTCTCCGGCACCCCCTACAATTATCCGATTGGGCGCTCCGTGTAGGTTCTTAAGGTTTTCCATAATGTATTTTATATTAAACTTATCCTGCAGACCGTCCTATGTCGCCACGCGAGCACGATTACCCCCCTATGCCCTCCGAACGTGGGGAATACGGTCGCCGTCCCTCTGTTTCAATGCCAGATGCACCAGAACCACCCCGCCGTCATCCCTCCTCTGCATCCGCTGCCCCGGGTGAACGACACACACCTGAACGCACACCTTCGCGTGCTAGTGCATTTCCCGCCGATGAACGACGCACTCCTGAACGCGTGCCTTCACGTGGCGCTACCCCGTCCGCGATGGGAGATGATCGACACACTCCTCAACGTACTCTTTCGCGTGGTGCTGCTCCCCCTTCAGTGATTACGGAAGAAGATCTCGAACGGCCTCCAAGTGAAGTGATCCCTGTCCCGGCACCAGAACAGCCGCCAATACTTCCCGAACCACACGCCTTGGACTTTGAGGACGCTATGCGCGAACGGGAGGAACGACTGGACGACGCAGAGCGTGAACTAACCCAACTTGTCCACGATGGGCAGGACGCGGAGGGTAGACGTGAAAGGGAGTTCCGTGATAACGAAGACGCTAGAGAACGCGTCTTCCTTGACAATGAAGAACGTCGAGACGCGGAAACGAAACAGAGAGGCGACGCATTGTTCCAAGAACTGGAAGACAAATTTGCGGGTATTCCGCCGGTTCCGCCGATTCCCGTACCACCTCCTCAGGAACCCCATGATGAAGACCACCAGTCGATTATTGACTCGATCCATACGAGCCTACAAGAATCAGCCACTCGACATTCCCATGATATCATGGAAACCGTGCGCTTGGAAAGAGAGGAAGCGGCACGTGAGCGAGACTTATTAGCCGCGGAACGCGAACGCGAGCGAGCTCAACTGGATGCGGAACGCCGACTACTTGATGAAGAACGATTAGCTAAAATTTCTGCTCTCGAGGAAGAACTCGCCCGCACCCGTGCTGAGCTTGATAATGAACGCCAATCGCGCATGACAGAACAGGACGAAGCACGAATGGCGGCCGCAGAGCGGGACGAGGCCCTGCGCAACCAGTTGGCCGATATCACCAACATGATCCAACAAAACCAGGCGCTCTGCGAAGAGAAAAGAGCACTTATGGAGGAGCACTGGGCAGAGAAGCGACGTTGGAAGGAAGAACGCGATGGACAGATGCAAGAATTGATGGGAATGATTGCACGACTTATGGATGAGCAGGTAGCGGCTCGGCAGCGTGAGGAAGAACAAAGACTGGCAAACGAGGGTAAACCTGGTGAGTTGAGCGATTACTTTGACCGCTGCTATGCTCAAGGTGGTGGATACAGGAATCGAACAAGTCCTGGAAGAGTTGCAGCGACAAAACGCTGAGCAAAGAGAACTACTCAATGCTCTCTCAGATAGTGAGTAATCTGGAGTTTTTGCTCTATCCAATGCTCACTAGTGTTTTTTTAGGTTGGAGAGCAGACAGCAACCGACAGCACGAGGAGACCATCAATGCTGTCCGCGCCACTGCAAACGAGCAGGTCCCCTACAACGTCCAAGGCGTGCGTAACAGTCCGTTTTGCTTGAATATTTGATGTGACTAAGTGGTCTATAGTATCTAGACGAATTTAGCAAAGCCCTTGCCACCGAAGTTCGTATGCTCTTGGGTGAAGTCGGCAAGCTGCGTGAGGAACGTCGTAATATCCAACAGTGCGTCACCATCCAGTGATATCAAATCATTGATTGATTCACAACTTCCCTGCAGTGAACTCGGTTACCTCCTGACGATGAAGGCCAAGTACGGTCCAGGTGGAGAGTTTGATCCCGAATGGTTTGTTTCTCCTTCATCGTATCCCCCAACTGTGGTTCACAAATACCATAGGAAGCCGCCACCGATGACAACGGGTCCGCCCCCCCCTCAACCACCTCCTGATGCTCCGCCCCCACCAGAAGATATTCCAATGCCTGCACGCCCGGCTTGGCGGACCCTCCCTCGAGGTGGAACACGTCGTAGTCGGAAAAGACAGTCAGATGTGCCACCACCACCCCAGGCCCCCCCGGAACCAAGACACCAATCGTGGGTTACGTGGCATCGTGAGTTTTGCTGTGTTTGGAATTCAAGCGGGTGACTGATATCTTCATTTTGCAGCTAATCCCCAGCTAGCGCCTACCCCACCGTCCGTTGAACCCACTCTGCTTGTTCCCGACCGCGGCAGCCCTGGCTTGTTCGGCCCTCGTTCACCCCGTGATTCGTTCCGTGGTTAAGTTATGATGACCTTCGACCCTTCATACATCGCAAAAAAAGTTGACGTATACCTATCGTGCCACGAACTAATGATATCTAACGGCTATCCTATGACCTTGGATCAAACTGATCATTTTTGTTTCCGTTCCTTATCGTTATCTCGCCTCCCGCTTCATTCATTTTATCCCGACTCCAACTATCCCTCTTCGGCCATTCCCTAGCGTCAATTATCAACAAATGCTAGGCGTTGGGGCTATTGTCGTATGGGGGTTTCCTCTTGCATTTACTCTGCCACTACCTTGCTTGAGTCGGTGGATTGCGACGTCCATCCCCAAGTCATGACTGAAGTTATACTCTTATCAACATACGTACAACATGCTTGAATCTATATTTTTCCTTCACCGCAACAAAGGCCTGAAATTCAGGTGCCCGCAAGAGGATGGTGTGACATTTGGCAAGGATGTGGAGAGCAATTGCGTGACTTTCATTTCTCGAGGGGCACTAGCCAGTCGCGGCTTGTGCAGGCTTGGCATTGTCACTTAGGGCAAGTAGCGAGCGGGTCGAGTAGGCCTTTGGTTGACCTGAAACCGGGCGGGGGTCATGACTGGACTTTGTGATTCGGATCTTGGACTAGGTCATGTAATGAGTTCCCTCCGATGAAGACATGAAACGTTCAAAGCGTCTAAGAGAACCCAACGCAAGAGTCACTGGTCAAGCTTTCCGTAACGACAGTCCGACGAAGCTGGGTGTATAGTAGGTAGGGGGAGGGAACAGCTAGCTTCGGCAAGACGTTGAAGATCACGGTCGTTGGTACGTCTTCTGCACTCGGACCCGGCTGGTCCATTTGCTTGTGCAGCACGCTCAGGAAGTGTTTGCTGACGCTGATCCCAAAGGTTTGTCCCATCGTCCGGCACCCGAACATCCAAACAGGCGGTGTAGAGTTCAAAGGTCTTGCTACCTGTACCCGTGGGCATTTGGCACGCGACACTATAAGATCCAAAAGAGTGTAGCCATGAATTTAAGGGTGCATACGTTGATGTACCACCCTGCATCAATGTAATGTTAGGGTGAAACTTCTAAGACGTATTGGAGCACTAATGTCAGTTATGCCCGATGTAGACCAACCGTTGGAGAGCAATAGGCCTCTGCATTCAGCCCTCCGTTTCGAGTTCCACCGGGCGGTATCCCGAAATCACATTATGACTCACGCGAGACAACATCCTCCAATATGCTTCTGAGCTTTTTTGCGAGCCCCCCCGTCAGTTGGGTTGGTCCGTCTGCAGTGCAGAGTCGGTAGGAGGGCATAGCTTGATAGGTATCAGGGAGGATCTGATCAAGGACGTGAGGCACGTTGAGGATAAATTCACGTCAAACGCACCTTGCTGTCCTGGACGAGCACAGATGCGATGATGTCATCCGGATCGCCAATTCTCCCCAGAGCGGGGACATTGCGGCTATCTGCGCAAGACATCGGAATTAACATCATGAGCCAGATGCCTGTGAAGGCGCACCGTGGATATGCATCCATCCCTGTTGAACTTGAATTGCACTGTTGGTCCAGACATCGTCGGCGCCCTCCTGCAGTGCTTGCTGGACTGCCTCGTGCAAGAGCGGACGGAAGTGTGCTGGAGATCATTGTCGTGCTGGTGAGAGACGTCGGGGGATGGGATGGATGGTGTGCACGCACGATTTTCGACAAAGTCGTTCAGTCCTGCATCGACGTCTTCGGTGCCCGTGCCAGTAACGGCTGGCAGCCAGCCGAGGATAGTGGCTGAACGAGGAGAAGGTGGGGGAGTGGGGAGGAAGGAGAGAGCATAGACGGGGATGGATTTGGAGGGGTCTGGTTCGCGGGGCAGCGGAAGGAGGTGGTAAAACAGGTCCGGGCGGGCGGGGTCGGCCAACGGGGCCCGAGAGGAGGACCAGAGACGGAGTTGTGGAACGCGGTGGGTCGACCGGCGCTGGGGAAGGACGGCGCGGAGGGGAAATCGGGCCGGGGGAGGAGGGAAACGCAGTCGCGACGGAATCAGACGAGCAACTCGCGACTGCATATTTTGCACCAGACCGCAATCGTCCAAATTGGGACTGCTATGAGACGTGAGAAGTTTATATAACCTACTATACAGCACCAGCCAGCCCCAAAAATATTACCCACGCGTGGCCCGCCTCCTTGTCCTCAGCCACTCGACCGACTCGCAGGTGCGTCCCCTTCCCGGCAAAGCGTCTCGCACAGGCTCATCGCGGACATCGTAGGATGAGAGAGAAGTGGAAGAAGAAGCGTTCTCGCAGACTCAGACGTAAGCGTAGAAAGATGAGAGCCCGCTCCAGTGCGTCTCATTGCCCCCTGCGTCGATGTGTTCTTGATCGCTTCATTTTCAAACAGAGTAAACAACCCACTGCAGTCGAGCTCGTGCAGTTGGGACACTTGCTTGGGTTACGACACCAAAATGTGCAGGTGGCCACGGTCACATCACATTGCACGCACGCTCTTCTACCTCCTGGAAACTCTGGAGGGACGGGGCCCCTTACCCTCTTTTGTCGGGACTCGCAGGAGGGGTGGGGACTGTAAGGTTGCCGATTGGAACCTTGTATTCTGGGCTCGCGAATGATCAAAGTTGCTCTGTACTTCACCCAATCGACGTCACTTAGCCTGAGTTGGATCGGCGAAACGAACTGTTTGCGCGAACGGATGTGATTGCATTCACGCATACAGCAGCGACAAAGCTGCCATGGTAAAATGGCGCGGAGACGTCATTTGCTCTCCGACGTGGCCGGTTGTGGAGGCAGCCACTGGACAGGATGTTTATTATAAATGGGCCAGGGTGGAAGAATAGCCTGTGGGCACACCGCCCCGTCAGCATCCCATAGGTCCATGTTATAGCAGCATTGCGTACCAGCGCGAGCGCGACCGTGAAAAGAGCAAACGACCCCATCGTGATCCGCAGCGATTGGAGCGCGAAACCGAGCACAAACGAAAGAATCTGCATAGTTCGTCACGCGGTAGCTCAGGCGCACCAAGCGAGCAACTCACAGTGCTCGCTATGAGCGCTATGCGAACAACGTTGTCTGCTTGCTTCTGGCCATGAAAGTCCTGTCGGGCATTAGGAAAAATGTGTCGAGCCAGAGAATGTCGCACTGACGATTTTGCCCTCGAGGAGGTCCCGAAAAGACGACATGGTGCAGTCGGACACGTCGAACCTTGCAAACGAGGCTCCCTGTTACGTAACCGGCTGTTTTGCTTGGTACCCCTGCGTCGGATAGCCAATTGGAGGGCACCAAGTCCCCTTCTTTCTACCACGTCCCTCCGCGCACCGGGGTGCCATAGAACGGACGCCTCCAAACACAGCCGGTCTCTGCGAAAACACCCCGTTCACACATGAAGCGCGCCAGCACGTCCACCTCGAGTCATAAAATTATCCTCAAACCCGGCCTCGGTCGCGGCGGCGCCACGATCATTACCGCACGGCGGTCCCACACCCCCGCCATCCAGACCCCCGTGTCCTACCCCGGGGAGCCCGATGATATCGACGAGGATGGCGTCCACACAAAGCGCGAGGAATCCGAGGGCGTGCTGGACGAGGAAGAGCCTGTAGTGGAGGGCACCGATGCAGACATGGAGGGGGAGGGGGATCTAGAGGGGAGCGTCGTCGATGAAGGGAATGAGGAGGAGGGCGGCGAACGTGACGCACACGCTTCCGCTCGACCTCGGGGAAGACCGAAAGGACGCACGCGCGTACCAGCCCCGAGCACACCTGCTGCACGCGTAAAGGGGAAGGCTCGTGGCCGTGGTAGAGGTCGCGGTCGCAGCAAGGGCTTGACGGCCCGCTTTTCTGGGGAATACGGCGAGGGAGAGGGCGACGGGGAAGAGGGCGAGGAAGGTGGGCGTGCATGGCGTAGAGTTGGAGATAAGGTCTGCTACATCGAAGGCGACGAGTTCGTCACGGAGTCGGACGAAAAGGGCGACCAAAAGATTGATATAGACGGAAACCTGCTTGGTGGTGAGTGACTCGATGATCCCTTCTCGCGCAGAGCTCGTCGCCGCTGTCTGACGTGCTTCTAGGTCGACGCTTCAAATGCAGCACTTTTATTCTCCCGGATCGACATCCAACACGACAATACATGCTTGCTATTGATGCGGCGCGCTCCTCGGGCTTCCGGGATTCATTGTACTACTTCCGCCGCAACTCGCTCGCACTCAAACTCAGTGCTTCACAGCAGGAAAAGGAGGCTCTCATACAAGCTGGCAAGCTTGGTGCTCATCTCAAGACTCGCAGTGTCACGCTAGTCACCGCACGAAGCGCGTATAAGCTACATGGCGCCAAAATGATCATTGGTGAGTGGGGATGGCGCGGATCCAGTTGTCAGTTTCGAACTTGCGCGTTTCGGTTCTTCAGACGGGCGCTGGGTTACGGACGACTATTACGAAGATCGAGTGCTTGCCGACATCACTGCCAAAGGTCTTTCCCCCGGTGACTTTGTCGGTGAACTTCCAGATCCAACGGCCTCTTCCGCCAGCAATGCTCCTGTCATCTCTGCGCCGAGCCAAACGTTTTCTGGAACTAACCAGGGCGTATATCGCGCTGGGGGGCCGACCACCCTCTTCGGTGGCTCGGGGTGGGGCCCATTTAGCGATGGTCCACACAGTGCCGTCAGAAAGAGCATGTTATCTCGGGAGGGTCTGAAAGAGGAAAATTGGATGTGGGAAGCCGCTAGGAGAGTTCAGGAGATGAACGCAGAATGGTCCAAGATGAGACAAGAGGCGAGGATTGCGTGCGGGGGCGTGCTAGATACCAGTTCTGGAAAAGGTAAAGAAAAGGTGGACGTGAACGGCGGGATGGACGCCGATGGCGACGGGGACACGGGACTAAAGAAAAAGACGGACGACGCTGAGTTTCCGTTGGGTGTATACGAGCCACATACGGGGCTTGTACATTGTATGTTCTCGAGTTCCGACCTTTTTAACTTGCCGATCGCTGACGTCGCATCTTTCTTTACCGGAATAGATCGTGCAGACACGCAACCGACTACATACCGCTGGGAACAGCTCGCTCCTCGACGCGTCCTCGGCGGTACGAAGGTAGGGAATGGTGCGTGGGCTCTGGCGTGGGTGGACACCTGTCTTGAATTGCCGGGACCGAATGACTTGGACCCGTATGCAGTAGAGAGGGAGACATTGATGGCTTCTTTGAGCTAGTGCCCCAATGACGCGTGAATGGACAGCGCTAACTTATCCAGCATTTTGTGGTAATACGGAATTGCATTCACCTTTTTACTTACTCATAAATCGCCCCGAAAAAGTTGTGCCAAGGGACTGAAAGTTACATAAAATACGCAGATGCGTCAGCGAAAAAAACACAGGCATGCACTTCACAGTGTCAGCGGTCGAAAGGGGACCAACATTCGAATGGTACAAGCGCGGCCGAAATGATATGGACCAAAGATGGGTTCAGAATCTGTACGGTGCGACCCGACTGATACATTTGGGTTGTGGTCTCTTCCATTCCCCGGTGGTCGAATCGTCCTCAAATGTGACGTTCGTCTCGCCACGCTCGATTTTGTCTCCTCCAGGGAACCCGATGGGCCAGGTGGGCAGGTAACACAGCTCCTGTTCACACCTTTTAGTTTCCCCATAAAAGGGCGATAATAAAACGTGGCGACATACCACCGGTCCACACGCAGGGTCACACTTGACCCATATGCTCCAGTCCAGCCACGTCATTAGGCGATCCAGGTCCACGATCCATTCGTTTCGGAGGTGGGTCACCCGCGCGACGTCGAGACGTAGGCCGTCCTCGGTATGCAACACTAGGTCGAGGCCTGCGTGGACACCCATAGCCCACATCTTCGTGATCACGCGGCATATCTCTCGCATAGTCCCGCGTATGGCTCGAAGAAGCAACTTCTCCGAGGTGGTCATGGATGACAACTCTGAGTCCAGCGAGCGCGTGTGCGTCACGGCACACAGCTCGAACACGGGGGTTGCCCAGTCGAGCCGGGACTCGTCCGACGACGGATCTGGGGGAGGGGCGGCCGACAGAAGGATGTAGGGTGTCAGCATGATTCGTAGCTGGGCCTGGGTTTTGTTGGCGCTATCGAGGACGTCGTCTGGGTATGCCGTCGTCGCGTTCAGGAGATGTCGCACTAGTTCGAGGCGTTGAGCGTAACGGTCAACGATCACCTGGATGAGCGCCTTCCAGTCGATTCCACTAGACAGTCTCTTAGGTCTGGTCAAAACTTCTCCAAGCCTTGTCCTTATGGCTGATAGATCCTCGCTGGAAACGTTTTGCACGCGATGGTCCCATCTTTCCTGGCTAGCTCGAATGGAAACCAAAGAAGGCGCGAGTTGTGTATCGTAGAAGGTGACCAAACCAGCCAGATCCAGCTGGACTCGTGTCTCCCCAGGGAAGGAGTTGTGCCTCGAACCAGCATTCATGAGTTCAAACCCGGATATTTCAACTGTCACACGTCACTGTCAGGGTCTCTCAAATACGAGAGTCAGTGGCCAGAAAGCGTACAAAGGGTCGTCTGCTTGGGCCATCCGAGCAATCGGCTCACCAGGTTCGAGGAAGAAACTACGCTGACACCAGACGCCAGATCACAAAGCATGAGCTCGCTAGATGTCTTGAGAAAACCCACTTCCATGCGCAGAACAGAGTTGAGGTACTCACAAGTCCATCTGCAATCTAAAGCGTGATTAGTACGGAAAACGTCTGGAACGGGGAATATGTACCTTATAAAACCGTCTACACCATAGTCTCTGCCCCACTTACAGATATCTGTGATTCTCACCATATCTTCCGCTGTCGCTCCGCCACGTGGTTCCCCCCACAGGAGAAGGTCCTGGGTGTCTAATGGGCCGTATGGCAGCTTCGCAGCACTGCTCCCGTCGAAATAGACCACTTTGAGAGGTCGGGTCGTCGCGATTGTAAATTGCCAGCATTCATGCTCGGGAGCATGCCCGCAGAAGATATAAGCGTGTTCGGGATCGGTGGCGAGCCACTCAGGACCCGTGGGTAGCTCGCTGCGATTTGTGCCGTGATAGAGCATTGTTCCCTTGGGAATGACTCCTGGCACGATGGCATGACCTGCGAACGATGTGTTCCCAAGATGACGAGGCGAACGCATGCAATACTCACCATTCCTCATGCGAGTATTGGGCCAACGTTGAAGTAGCGAATGAACCGTCTCAAACACAAGGTGGTCCGTGGAGTTGGAGTTGGGGGGCGTGCTGAGATTCCAATCACTGATGTCCTCGTTGCCGACAGTCCACTCGGCGTTGCTGGACCGAAATGGTGTTTGGGCGGCGAAGACATGAGCAAGAAAGACCGTAACGAGATACCAGATGGTGGATAGTAACATGATGGTCCACAGCACGCTACTCTGGAGAGCCGTGCTTGGGCGCTAGCAACGAAACAGATGTCAACGTCGTCTGTCCCAAGTGCGTGGCGGGCCGTGGTCAAGGGTGAGCTGGCACGTCCATGTGGGTAGCCTACCGACAGCTTGCCCCATGGGTTAATGGACAACATGCCTATCACTTTGCCCTAAATCCCGCCAGCGTAGGGTGGGTGTCGGCGAGTGGGAATACTGAAGCACGTTGATTGAAAGTTTCTCGTACGCTCCTCGCAGCAGACGTTGTTTGAACAATTCGCTCGATGGGCTCCGGTGGCACCCAACTCGACAATATACATCTGGATGCATCCTCGCCGACTCTGCTTTCACCACGCACCAAACCCGCCCCGAAATCCTCCAAGATCTCATCCACCTTTTCCTACACGCCCAGCGATGACGGAACGGACGAGAACCTGTTAATCCTCCTTCACGGACTTGGTTTGTATCACTTTGGCGTCCTTACTGCACAAGCACCGATACCATGCATAGGAGACAGTCATACACCATTCGCAAAGCTCGGTCGATCGCTTCGTCTTCCGCAGACTGCCATCCTTGCACTGCGTGCCCTCGAACAGTAACCATGCGCGTTCACGTAGATTGGTCCGCGATGCTGAGCGATGGCCCACAGGATCCCATATCTTCATGAGCAAGCCTTTCAATGGTACACGTCCTTTGATTTCCTTGGGGAGATCATCGAGCGACCGAACCCAACGGCGGCTCTCGAGGTCGTGATCAAAGTACTTGATTACCTCGTCCTGGAGTGCACATGGCCACCTAATCGCATCCATCTCTTCGGTTTCGGCCAAGGCGGTAGTGTCGCGGTGGAAACTGCTTTGGCGTGGTGGAGGCAAGAGCTCACCAGTTTGAACGCGGCGTCTGATCCTGCAGACTCAAAATCCGTTCCATCGGCTCGTCATCTGGGATCGGTTGTCTCCGTATCTGGACCTCTCCTTTCCTACCCGACGCTCACAGCACCGTGTCCCACGCCGCTTCTGTCCTTCTCGCGGGCCTCTCTCCGCAAGGACGCGTCCACTGCGTTTTCAAGAGGGTTCACGCACGCAAGGCAAGTCGTAAAATCTGGAACTCATGGAGATGAGAGTATGCCGCATTCTCGAGACGAGTGGGAGCCTATCATGCGGTTTTGGAGCGAAGTATTGGGGAGGAGGGTGGGTGATGGGCTGTACGAGGTAATGACTGGTACGGCGGCTTGAGTGTATGAGAGCTGAACTTCGGAACTTCACAAGACCTGGTTGACACTGTGTGCGCGACGTTTGAGAAGCCTCTGAAACACCTCGGACGGTACCAGACGTGGAATCCATCTGCTATGTCTCCATTATTGGACTTGTCGGACGCGCCTGATTAGGCTGCATGTTATCTTATCTACCTATCCTTGGTCCGTGTGGGCTTTGTTCCCTTCCAGGATCGTTGACAAGCCATATATAAGCATCTCGGGACATTTCCCCACGTTGTCAGGCATGGCTACTCCACCCAACTATCCGGGCGACCTCGAGTATACCAGGCCCGCAGACAAAATCAAGGCGGTTAATGTCCCAGACGTTCCCGAGGAGATCTTCACTGGGATGAAGGCCTATGAAGACGCCGCTCGAGGTATGCCGTCTTCTTGTTCATGCCTGTGACTAGTTCGGATGCCGCGATCTACAATCCTAGGGTTCGATCTGCACGGTTTCGCACGCACAGTAAGGACTGCGACAGGGGAAGTACAAGGCAGCATCTTTCTCTCCCATCGCCCAGAGGATGCTCAAGTGTCCCAGGTTTACAAGATCTCAACCGATCCGGCGAACACTGAGCTGGAGCGCCTCACATATTTCAACATCGGGAGCGGCAGGATCATATCTACGTTCAGGCCCATCGCCGGTGACGATTGGCGTGGTGTGTACAGGCCAGGTGGCGCAATAATGTCCATGGATTTCAATGGAAATGAGCACTTTCAGCTTTGGTGCGTGCACAAAGCTGGTGCACTTCCGCTTCGTACTGTACCAAATATTGAGAGTTGCAGGCGTTACTGGGAGGATGCCCTTTCCGAACATGTTTTGCCAGCAATCGACGGTGAACTGGAGAACGCCCCTGGTAAAGGTCGTGTCGAGAGAATAACTCACGACGATTACAGATATAACAATGTTGTGATCTCACCATCCAACAAGTCGGTTTCATATCATTCTGCTGAAGTGTGCTCATGGACATTTTCAGATTGATGGCATTTGTTTCAAACAAGGAAAACAGCACCGATACCCTGGCTTACTTGACTCGTTTGATAGGCTCCGACACGGGAGCTATCAGTGACTCAACTCCCTTTAGCCTTCCTTCCAAGTTGGTCACCCCTCTTCTACGAGATGGAAAGACCGAGCGATGGATCACTCGGTCCATCTCCGTCGATGACAAATACCTACTTCTTACGCGCGCCTACGGAAACGCTTATCAAACTATGTTCGTAGTTGACATTTCTGCTCCAGGGCCCAGAAAGCTCGAACGTATCATCCTCCCTGGGACCACAGAACACGAAGAGAAAACGACAGTGAACGGGACTTTCTCTTTCGACCCTGCCAACCCTCATGTCATATATGTCGTCACGGATGCATACGGTGATTTTGACGCCATCGTATCATATGACATCAATCAGCGCACGGTCATGCACATCACTACTTCCACCCTTGATCCTTCCGTCCCTGTTCTGAAACCCATTGCGTGGGAGGTGGGACATCTCGGCGTCACGGAGGCTTGCATCTACTTCATCGCGAACGTGGAAGGTTGGAGCACGCTCTATGCTGTACCTCTCAGTGGCCCGAATAAGAACGTAGTGGTCGAGGTTAAAGCCGAGTGGGAGGGTGGATGGATTTCGTATTCACATGATGGGCGAAACAGGCGGCCCTATGAGCTTGCACTCCGCCTCGCCTCTTATCGATCTCGTGGATTCATCCGAAGGGCTGTTCTAGACCTGCAAACTCTCAAGTATACCCCTAATGGTGATGCATACGTCAATGTCGAGCTGACGCCTTACACCCAGGCGACGGCACCCGAGGTGGGAAAGGCCGTTGCACCAAAGCTGATCAGATTCAGAAGCTTTGATGGACTGGAGGTTCCTGCATTCTATTATCATCCGAATGAAGGAAGGGGCGAGGCACCCGTTGTTATTGGTATCCACGGCGGTCCTGAATCGCAGGCCACGGTGCAATATAGGACGTGAGTTTGGGCACTCCCTTGTCTCTTACAGGATACGCTCGACTGAAAAGACAGTGCAACCCACGGTTATCTACTAAACGAGCTAGGAATCGCTGTAATTTATCCAAACGTACGAGGTAGTTCGGGTTATGGAAGGAAGTACATGTCATTGGACGACGTCGAGAAGCGCGAGGACGCAGTCAAGTAAGTGTTCGGTCTGATTTGCTCGTCCATTTATGAGGTGGATGGCAGAGACATCGGCGCACTAATCGATTATATTGGATCTGGCTTGTCTGGGGAGGTGGATCCGTCCCAAATCGCAGTCATGGGTGGTTCATGTAAATGTTTTTATTTTCGCTATACTGGATGCGATCACTGAACGTCACTTGTGCAAGACGGGGGATACATGGTCTTTGTGAGTATGTCCAAGCGCAGAAGATCTCACTCGTGTACCCTAGTCTAACCACATCCTCCCAAGGCTACGCTCACGCATTACTCCTCCAAGCTCAAATGTGGCGTTTCCAACTTTGGGATCGGAAATTGGGTCATGTTCCTTGAGAACACGGCCCCTGTACGCCGTGCAAACAGACGTCTCGAGTATGGGGACGAGTCAGACCCCGTTATTCGTGCCTTTTTGGAACGCATCTCACCATTGAACAATGCTAAGAAAATTGGGGTGCCTTTGTTTATCACGCACGGCGAAACGGACACGCGGGTGCCTGTGGGCGAAGCTGTGGCCATGTATAAGATTGTGAAAGGTAACCTGCGGGGACGAGCGCAGCTGGTGATTTGCGAAGGGGAGGGACATGGTGAGAACCCATGCCATGCCGCTCGCTCGCACTTCACGCAGGCGTTACGTTGGTTTTAGGCTACAAACAGAAGAGCGTGATCGAATACGTGAACGCTGCTACGATCGACTATCTGAAGAGGCACTTGTTGTCATAGTCAGTTTTTTTCTCCTTGCAGGTTCTTCTGCGCACCGTGATTTAGACACATACAGCGCTGGTCATGGTGGTCGTTTATAGTGTGCAATGTGGATAGAGTATGGCTCCTTGATTCCGCGCCACGTTTCCTGCCACAGGTGACCACTAGATTAATATTGGCTCTCGGAAAGGAATCGAAGAACATGCTACAGCCTTGACAGGTATCGATTTGATTTTGCCTTTGATGGGCTCCCGTAAGGTGATCCCATCGTCCCTATACGTTAAAAGAAAGTGCTACATCTAACGACCCGCCCACCTTGGCATTGCCAAATACATCGAGCGCGCGTCGCCCCCAGCAGTTTTCTTTCTTTTTTTAAAAAAAAAACTATCACCTTCCGTCTCTGGGTTATAATCCCACAAGCGACAGGTCCACATTCCACTGGCGTGACGGCCAGTATCCACTTTTAGAAAAAAAGCACTGAGAATGTTCAAGGTGTCAGTGCTTTAGTGGCCAGTATGCACAGATGTTTGACCGCCGTGTGGTGTATAGGGTCCGTGGTAGAAGATCAAGATCATACTTCCAAACCAGGAGCTCCAGTGGTTGGGTTCACCACAGCACAAGATCGATTGTCAGATCGCGAGGCGCCTCCGCGACCCCCGGTGGTGGGGAGAATCCGAACAGTGGCCTCGTCACCAACGCGACATCTGACCGGAGTGTCAATGGATCGTACACATGGCTTGCTTCAGGATGTATTTTTTATGTTATACCAGTCATCAGTTGCCAGAGTCACCCAAGCGACCTAAATCGCGCTAGGAGGCCCAACGGGAATGAACGGTTCTTATTTTGGGGCTTCGTTCTATTCCTTCCATTGCGTTCGCCCCCAGGAGTGCACGCTGCCTCATCGCAGTCATATTGTGAACGTATGCAGGAGGCGTGTAGGACAGCCCATCGACTCACGCCACCTGTTGCGGCGGTAAGTTGTGTTCCACCCCACTAGTGTAGGCGCTGCTGCTAAGAGCGACGTAGCCGAAGCGTGTTCCAGTCGTGTTTGTGGTGGGCATGAGAACTAGAAGGATTCTTGCTAGCCGTCCACGAGCGGTAAGGCAGCCACTGGCGCCACGATCGGAATTGTTGAGAGAAATTCCACCATTGCAGCTCCAGGGGCTATCTTGATGTATCGTCTATCCTACGGAGAGAATCGGGGAGCCAGTATACCTTGGTGATCATTTGAACTGCCAAGGGGCGGACTGACCACGAGCACGGCCGCAAGTTCATATTGGGGCAGGATTGGTTGCTTCAGGGGTCGGGCTGTAAAAACGACATACCACCAGAAACAGAAGGGTATGATGATGTGAGTCGGCGTCGTGGAAACGACCGTATAGTTGGATTCAATGTGGCCCAGAGGACAGTTATTAACGTTGAGATACTAGAAGAAAGGTCATCCAACGGTATGTGTGGTGTTCGCGCCCAGGACTTGGAGAAAAATCAAACACTTTGTGAGGCCTGCGTCGGGATACGGGATGGGAATCATGAACGTGAGCGCAGAAAACAAAGGAGCGCATTGATCGAAATTGAACTTGAGGCATTACAAACTGACCAGGAATGTACAAGTCCGAACGGACTAGAACAGAAGGCAAGAAGGGGGGTAATAGGATAAATGGCGATCCATGATTGCCATTCTGCCATCCCGAGCAGCCATGGCCCACGTTCGAGCATGAGCGCACTTGAATTGCGAACGCACCTGAGAAGAGGGACAAGGCTGGCTGCACCTAGCCAACGGGTGACGGTCCATGATGAAAATCTAGAACCGACGACCTGTCTCGTTCCCAGCAGAAGATGGTCGGGGCCGCTGTGGGTCGAGCTGTATTCCCACGCCTGCAGCCCACACGACACGAGCATGTCGATGTCGAGCAGCAACTTGAGCGATCCGAGGGACCCTTCGCGCGAGACGGGCATCAGCCTTCCAAAGTCATGGAAGACAGAGTCTACCGGTGAGTTAGTTCCTTATTTCAAGGACAAGTCAGTGACGTCCCGCTGTCTTGCAGACGCAATGGGTTCTTTGGGCCTGTTCCTCGCCGGGATAGTGATGGTAACGAGGAACAGGTTCGTCGATATATTTCCGTAGTTTGTTGTGCGGATTTTTACTCACCCCTCGATGCATCGTGTCCTCAATGACCGGTCTGCATTATGCTGTAGATATCTCGCATGGCCCGTTCTCGTCCTTGCCATTAACGGTGTCATGAACCAGCACCCGCTGCGCGCCAAGGAAGGCGGAAGCACGCCCTGGACCACACTCATGTGAGTACCTGGTGGTGTCCTCCGCATAGCAACTCCACTCCCGGATCATGGATTTCCATGAACACCATTTATAAGCTTTTTTTTTCCCGCTCCTGCTAACCCCAAGTCCACGTTGCATGTCGCAACCCACCGTCTATTGCATGACGTCTTCAGGCTGCACGGGCGTTTGTTCTCTCAATTGTTTGGTGCACGATGCAATGTCACCAAGCCCCCGTCCTGAACGTCATTCGGTGCCTTGAGATCCTTCCTGTGCGGATCCTGGCCCTCGGTGTTGTGGTGACACAGCCCTGTCCATCTGCGCCAAGCGTGTTTCTTGTTTCCGTCCGCCGACGAGTAGCTCGACGGTGCTTTCCTCCCCACATGACGCTGACCACGTCTGTTCCCGCAGGATGGCGTTGTCCGGCCTTGTCATCTCGCACGCGCCGCTGTTCACATTGACCGATCCGACCACGGGGGCATTACAGTTCTCGTAGAGATGGACCTCGTGTTGTAGAGACTTGACCGTATATATACTAGCCGTGGATGTAAAACATGGACTGGCATCCCCTCCTCAAGCCGATATTGGTCACGTGCGAGGTGGGTTTGAGGAGACGGTTTCGAGCTGCTCTGACTTGGGTGCAGCATGTCGGCCACGCCTTGTACACCGCCATTCAGGCTGACGACGTCGACCCCCTCAACATGCAGGCCCCTGCGGCCGACCCGCTCGCTCTCCTCCTCCACATCCTCCTCCTCCGTGCCCTTCCCGCGAGCAGCAAGCCCTGGCCCCATTTCACTCTCCCCAAGACCCCTCCGACGCTCCCCGAGGCTCACGAGCACCCACGCCGGCTCCGAATCCCCATTCGAGCCCAGACCGAGCCATAGTGCCCTCCCGTCTCCGCCTTCACAGAACCTCTACCCCCCTTTGGATATCGATTTGTTCGCCCTTGGCACCGTCGACACCCCCACCAGGCGGCAGGCACCCCGTCTCACCCTTGACCTGAATTTCAATACCTCTTGGTCGTTAGACGTACCCTCTCCTGCTTCCTCGGCCATGTCCTACGCGACCGCTCCTTCATCTGCCCTCTCTTCCCCGGGTCCTGACGAAGGCGATGTGTTTCGAATTCGTGGCCCCAGTTTGGCGGAGTCCTTTCCTCGATCAGACACTGCGTTCACTTTTACTTTGACCCCCGCTCGGGCGCCCGATCGCGCAAAACCCCCTTCTCAAACAACCAACACCCTCCGCGAGAGCGGCGGGTCGTCGACTGCGGACTCTGATTTCACTGTGGTGTTACCACCTAGGCTCGGTGTGGGATTTGCACAAGGAGATGCCGCCTCACATGAATTCGCTGAACAACGATATCTCCGCTCCGCCGTACCCACGCCGTACTACACCGCTCACTCTACGCCGGAGCCAGCCCTCGCCTATGATGGGCCAAAGGCTGGTCCATCCCGTCTGCCTAATATCGATACGAACGTAACTACTTCAACCATCCTAGCCCCCTACAATTTGTCACCTCCTGATCCTCTATCAGGAACCACTCCTCCGCTATCGCGCGACCCAGTGTCTGCGCGCCCGCCATCTCCTGCTCCCACCGCGGACTTTTCCATCATCTCTCCTCCCAGCAGTCCAACCTTCTATCAATACACCTCCCAGCTGGCCGAGAACGCGGATCCATTTCGCCCTTCTCATCTCCGTGGAGCTGCGACACTACCGTTTCTCCGCTCCAACTCAACTTCTGTCGCAAGCTCATTACATTTTCCCGTAAACGGGCGAACACAAAGCATGAGTGCCAGCACGAGTTTAGGACCCTTTACGTGCAAATCGAGACGCGCTAGGCCTGGAATATCTCGCCTCTGGGAATCCCTTGCTTCTCCTGCCAAGGGCACTGCTCAACCTTCGCCCATACCTCAGGACATGCACCCCATGCCGATTCCCGCAGCTCGCGCGAAATCGAGTCCGATGCCCGGCTTTTCCGTGGTCCGCAGCAAAACGTCGCCTATGGTGGGTGTTGGACGGAAGCTAAAGGAAAAGCGTCGCACCAAACGTGTGAGGCGTGGCATGCTCGAGGTGGATACTGATGTGGATTACGGTGCCCTGGATCCGCTCGATGGTGAAGAGGGTGAGTTGGTTGGCTGTACATGCATCGGATGGGGGGACGGCGCGTGCGAGTGTGGATACAGATATTTGGATGAGCACGAGGTCACCCAGGAACCCGAGTTCTTCGGCGGAGGAGGTCAGGATGAGCTGTTCGCGCCCCCGGTGCCATCAACGCTAACGTGCTCCCTTCGATTGCAGTCCCAAGGATCCCAACACCACTTACCCAACTCCCCCCCGAGCTTTTTCTCCAGGTTCTTTCCTATTTACCATTACGGAGCGTCCTCGCAGTCTCCACAACTTGCAGAGCATGGCGTTCCCTTGCACTTGACAACGGCGTCTGGTGGGGACTATGGCAAGCACGAGAAGGCATTCCTCGTGTACCCGATCTTTCCCCCAGTCAAAACCCACCCTATGGGCACCATACCAAAGACCCCTTTGGAGGTTTTGGACGCCGATATCGCAATTTCAAGGACGAGGGTATCCATGGACTTTCAATACCCGCCACCGAACACGAACATGACGGCGAACAGTGGGACGAGCCGAGGGGATGGACAATCAACTTTGATCGGGCAAATATAAGGCTCAAGGAGATTGCAGGGCTCGGACACGAGGGTGCGGGCAATGGGGTGTTTGTACACCCTTGTGAGAAACGCGGAGAGGAGAGTCAGTATTCCGATGCTCCTTCCGAGGAGAAGGATGGAGATGCGCACGAAGTCGAGAAGCAAGGAGCGATATCGTCACTGGAGCCGCAACCAATGTCGAGACAGGCCCCTCTTATGCTTGATTGGCATAGCTTGTATCGTGGTCGGTCGATTCTTGAGCAGCGGTGGCGTGATCCTGAGGGAGAACCCAGGGTGCTCAGGATCGATGGTCACAGGGACAGGTAGGTCATCGAATGCTTGCCATCGCTGATGCGGCTTGACTGTGCTTAATAGTGTTTACTGCCTTGACTTTGATTCGTCACGTATCATATCCGGCTCACGAGACCGGACGATCAAAGTTTGGTGTATCAGGACCGGCAAGTGTGTCGCTTCCTTTGAAGGCCACATGGGCAGTGTACTATGCCTCAAATTTGAACGTGACTGGGACCTGGGAAGCGACGGTGTTTGCCGTGGCTTCATGGTCAGCGGAAGCAGTGATTGCACGGTGTGTGTCTGGGATCTCGTCTCTACGCCTGTAGAGCCTGGGGAAAGAAGTGGTATCGCCCTTCCCGGTGACAGTAGGGCTGGGAATTTTGGTCCCCCTAGGAAGATTTCCGCAGAGATTCGTAAGGTTCTCCGAGGACACTCCGGAGGTGTGTTGGACTTGAGGATGGACGACAATTGGATTGTTTCGTGGTATGTTCCCTCATGATTGTCGGGCTGAATCCATTCATATTCGACACAGTTCTAAAGACGCTTTAATGCATGTTTATGATCGAAAGACGCTGACTCTCCACACAGTCTTACGTGGACACGAGGGCCCGGTAAATGCCGTTGGGTTGGAGAACGGCCGAGCCGTTAGTGCAAGCGGCGACGGGAAAATGATGCTCTGGGACGTTGAGACGGGCGAATGTATTCGGGTCTTTGAAGGACATGAGAAGGGACTGGCATGCATCGAATTCAAGGTACGTATCCGTATGCGGTGATATTATAGTTGCTTACCAGCCTCACAGGACGGCCTCATCCTGAGCGGATCAAACGACTGCACAATCAAATTGTGGCGTGCCTCGACCGGTGAATGTCTACATACGTTTGCAGGACACACCTTGCTCGTCAGGGCGCTTTGTTTTGATCCGAAAACTGGTTACATCGTGAGTACGAGCTACGATAAGAGTGTCAGAGTCTGGGAATGGCACGAGGAGGCGAAGCACTGTGCCGCCCACCCTGATGCCGACCTACCTTCCCGGAAATCCAAGGGTGTGGGTCGACTGGTCCGGGAGTTTAGGAACCTCCATGCCAGCCATATTTTCGACGTCAAGTTTGATGTTGGGAAGATCGTCAGGTAAGGTTTTTTGCTTTTGGAACCGGACCGGGTTGTGCACGTAGAGCTGACATGGTGTCACCCAGCACCTCCCATGACCAGAAAATCGTGGTCTTGGATTTCTCGTACGGGATTGAGGGCGCCGAGCTGTTCGCGTGAGACTTGCCCCGCCCATCGTGTACGTCCCCTTCGTTTCGGGTCCAGTCTTTCCTGAACAGGGCAACGCTAGCCCACATCCCTGTGAGAGTTTGATCGATTGGGAACGACGGAGCCGCTCAAACACCGGCAAAGCATAAACGACAAGGTTTCGCTCCGTTCCGTGCTGTTCTGGGTGAGAACTTTGGTGCTTTTAATCGTCAAGAGGACCCTCCCTGTCTGTCTTTTTGGATAATTCGGATCCTGTTTTTTTTCTTGCATTCTTATTTATTCATTCTACTCATTTCGGTATTTATTTGTTTTTTCTTTCTTTCGTGTATTACCAACACTTACCCTACACAACATGTCCTTTTTCATTCGTCATATCTCGTCCTTTTTTTTTGCTTTTTGCCTTTCTTACTGCGTGTAATCGTATAACTCTCCACGTAAGAAAAAGGTCTGAAAGCCTGACTGAACTTGAAGCGAAGGGTGTGTGAGAGGGGTGGAAGGCGCGTCTGTAGTAGCACGTTCATTAATTCGGGGTTCGTTGTTCAATGTCATGAATCGATGACGTTCCAGAGGGTATGAACGTCATCATGAGAACGGAGAATGTGTGACGTTGGAGCGCGGGCCCAACGCGATGACGGGGCCACCAGCGTCAATGTGTCTCGACCTAGGTATATATATGAAGCCTTGAGCCGTGAGTCATTCGCCTCAAGAAAAAAGCTAAAGAAGCATGTGTGTACGTGGACAAACACTATAGATCACTCGAACTTGGCCTACTGGCCCTCTTAGTCCCACTCGGTTCCGCAGTCAAGAATACACATAATTATATCATTCTATTCATGACAAGGTATATCTCCTATTCAAACAAAGACGCATGCGCATAGATGGAAGGAAAACGGTGCCCATTGAAAAGATGAGATGGGAAACGACGATGACGATGATGGGGTATGATACGAATCATGATTGAGAGAAAGAAGCAGACCGGGAGCAGAGGGGAGCAGATAAAATGACGAAATCGATGAAGAACCACGTCTAGAAGGATGCGATAAGAGTCGAGGGTGGTACACACATACATGACAGATATGGATGCAGACGATACAAGGAAGTTGAGGGGAAAAGGTGAGATGAACATACACATGTGGGATTGCTCTAAACGTACCCGGAAACCCCAAGGAAATGAGAGAACCCGGTAGAGATTAGTGGGAGACGAAGAGAGAGCGACAGTATGCGTGTGCGTAGCTGTGCGGGAGGATAATTCTTCCAACGCGATCCGATTCAGCCGCTGCTGGTGCGACCTTGTTTCTTGATGTTGACACTGATGCGACGTGCGTGGCCCACCTGCTGGTTTTTCGGAGGCTGATACGGAAATTCATGGTCTTTCACGTGGGTGACCGTCGGCATCGGCTTGTCCACAACGTTGATCGTCGTCGTCGTCGTCGATCCCACATCCCCAGCCAGTGTCAACGGCGATGCCAGTATGCGCACGACACTGTCACGTTGAATGAGCGACATGTGGTAGTCCTCGTGTCGGGAAGCGACAGGCAGCTCGCTAGGCATCATCGGGTCTGAGAAAAATGGATCAAAGCAAGCCTGCCGACAAGCGTCCGTTGTTTGATTCGGAGCATCGTAATGACTAGCGGGCACGGGAGGAGGGGCATAGTACGGGTAGACGGGGACCATCGTGTGACTGTACGGGCCTGGGCGGACGGGAACTGAACAGGTCACCGGAGCTGGCGCGGGGACGGAAGGCACCCGTGTTGGAAAGTAGGTTGTTCCATCAACTTCGTACGCTCCCAACGGAAGGCTTGCCTGAACTCCAGTTGATGGTGCGTTCTGTGCGGGGGGTGGCGGGAGAGGGTGATAAGTACCATGTTGCATGGTCGAGGACGGAGTCATAGTAGTGGATGCAGGGACGGCGGCCGCTGCAGTAGCATAACACGGCCGATATGGTTGCCAAATATATCCGGGCCAATACAGTGGTTGGTCTACAAAATGGCCATGATCGGTGACATTCAAGTACGGGTAACGTGGGGACTGGTACGGTTGCGCAGGCTCCGCTTCGGTATATCGAGGCGGGTCCGAACACTCCTGGTTGATAGTCGGGGGCGATGGCAGTTTGACACCCATCAGAACGCCGCCACTGATGGTTCGCCCACCATCTTTCGGCATATCAGTTTCATACGGAGGCGCACGCTCCAGCTTTCGACTGTCCGCAGAAGGTAATGCGGTAACATCATGACAACTGACAGCGATGAATTAGAACCCTGGCGGTGGATACACAAATGAAGCTTACAGTCTGCAATTTGCTCCGGCCGGACACCCTCCTGTCCGAATGAACTGTCTACACGGCAACCTTTTCCGTCCGCCGAACAGCCTCGTTTGCGATGCCTGCTCCGAGGACGTACCATCCGACATAGAGAGCAAGAGAGAGCTTGCTGGTGAAGGATCCTCGTCAACGAGCTGTGCTTCTTGGGATCGCGGCGAGGACCGCCGCTGCGACCCTTTCAGTGTTGCCTGCTGGTTAGAGAGAGCAAGCAGTTGTGGCAACAGCATGTTCCAGTTGAAGAGGTATTGCGCGAGCGAGGAAGTGAGAAGATTGACCCCTACCGGCGCAGGGTGGACGAAACTGCATTTGTGACCAAAAGGGCAGTTTCCGTTGGCGAAGTTGCGACACAGCTTTGCTTTTTGTGGTTGACAGGGACAGTCAGCTCTCCCGTGTCCCCTCTGTCGATTCGAGTGGGCACACTCACTGCGATACTTTGGGTGTTGCGACGATATCGCACTCATCGTGCCCAATACGCGTGTTTCCAGAACGCACGACGGGCGGTGAGGGTGATTCAACAACGCAAGACGGAAAGAGGCACTCGGAGACAAGAAGAGGCACTCTGGCAACGGTGTGTTCCGGGAGCTGGAACGATAGGATAGAATACAAGCATCTGTGACGGGCACGACAAAGGCCTTTTTAACAGATGAGATGCGGACTACACGTGTGCGGCACGCGATTATCCCGACAGCTGGAGCCAGTCCCTTATTGTCCAAGCGTGTTCAACAAACACGAGTGACACGGGTGGGCGACGGGACAAAGCACTCGACAGGCCCTGTTCGCGGGCCACAATGTTTGGGAAGCAGGTATCATGGAGACCATCTGATCAAAGCACTTTGGGCCGGGCGGCGACTGGGAGATGGTGCAGGGGAAGGACGGGCGGGGACGAGGACGAGGACGAGGACCTGCCTGAGTGAACGCACGAGTTCAGCCCTCTTTCACAGCGTCCCCGAGCGCCCAGTGAGCACGCCGTGGTCATTCCATTACGTAATCCGTATCACGGTGATCTCGCGACCAAAGTGACGCTGGTTCGGGCCGCGTTGCCGAGCCTGGCCCAGCCAAGCCGATTAACGCCACCCAGGATTCTCACAGCGCAGGATAGCATGTCAATAGGGACCTCACAGGCATAGGATAGGTGAGGGATTACAGCGGGCCTGATACAGGATGATAACACAAGCAAAAAGCAATGAGGAATGGCGTCAAGTGACGACAAATGCGGTTCAAAAATGCTTGTCCGTGGTTGTGCAATGAGTGCGACCATGCAAATCAAATAGCGAGCGGTACGAAGCTGCGCCGAGCAACAAAAGCAGTACCCAATATCTCCCAAAATGGGCGTAATCTTGGACACCGAGAGGCGGCCAGCGCACATGACAGAAAAATCATAGAGGCAGTGCCATCGTTTGCGATATCAAAGAGGCGCTGTGACCGGTTGGATCGACCATGTGATGTGTACGTTTCCGTGGCGGTAAGCTCGTCACATCTTGGAGAACTGGAGCACCCCAAAGAGTCAGAATGGAACCACCCCCTGGTCCATGGCAACGAAATTCTCACTGCGAATATCAACCTGTCCACCCCGCTCCCAGCTCCGCGAGTGTTTGCGCTCGCACTTGAAGGAGTCGCTTGATGATCGTATCTACTCAGTAAATTTAGGTCCACGGAGACGGACACGGAAATTTCCCTACCTCGGATTGAGGAATCGCTTCCAGTGCTCCAGTGTACGAGTTGGACACATCTGGCTGTCGCCAGTCGAGCGACCTGGGACTGCTGTGGGTCACCATGTCAACCGAAGGCCTGCGCTCCGCAAGATGGTGCGACGAATACTGAAAAGGGACCCGGTTAACCGGCATATATCACGGCCGATGAACGCCTAATCTTACGTCTTGCTGATTGTGTTGTGGATGCTGTGCGTGCTGGGAATTTCCAGCATCCTCCTGGGACAAGGACGCGTGCCGTGCGTATTCTTTGTCAAGATGTGGTGAGAACACACGGAAAGGGGAAGTTTTCTAAACGCCTATCTTACGTACCGACCGTCGTTTGCGTTCGTGAGAGTAGTGCAGACACTGAGTTGAGACCATTTAGTGATTTGTTCTCGCGCCTTTGCGTCGTCGCACTTACTCAATTCATCGCGATGTTGTTCAGCAAGGGCGACCTCTCGCCTAGCCCGAGCTTCGGCTTCCAAGCATGCGGTATACCGATGGAACGCGTCCTGAGCCTGCGATTGTGCTCGGGACAGTGTGGTTCGGGCGTCCTGCAGAAATTGGACTTGCGGAACCGTCAAAACCCTGATGTCACACCATACAATGTGCCAGCATCCTCTGACCTGATGTTTGTGCCTCTTGTATCAGCTGCTCGTACGTCGCCGTCGAAGGCGACGGCGGCTGCCTCATCACATGCGGACGATGGGACGCCGCGGGCGAATGCGCATAGCTAGGACTTGAGACGCTGGAAGCGCTCTCTGGACGGGATTTTTTTTTGAGTTCGCTCGATCCAGGTGGCAGGGAACGAGTGTATGCATACCTGGCTGGAGGCGTGCCATCTGGTCGACCAAACCAGGGGGTGGGTATCCTGGGTCAGATAGTTCAGGCGTGGATACGTCCATCGACTCTTCTATATGTGGCGGCTGCGCACTCGGCCCGAGGTGGCGAAGTCGTGGGTTGTGAGGGATGTTCGCATTGTGTCGCTCGATGAATTTTCGTAAGAATGACAACTCGATGTCATCCGGCATGACATATGGTGGGCCTTGAATGTCGCCCTTTTGCATGAGCACCTCGAGATGGGACATTGTTTTATCTTTGAGTTGTTGCAGCCACTCGTGTAGCTCCATATGGTCCTGGTCTGCGCGAGCATCACTAAACGGAAGAGGGGACGCATTCACGTCAACGATAAAAGCTGCGCATACGAGGGGGGAAACGCCGTCACTGACTAGTCCTGCCGTCTCCGTGCCTTCCTCCAATATGTCTTGGTGAGTTTGAGAGCACGGTTTACCTCGTTATCGAGCGTGCGGTACCACTCGCTTGAGCGTCGGTTCAGCTTGACGGAGAGCACGCCGGGTTGGACCCGTAGCTGCAGGACGCAGCGGCCTTCTTGGTCAGGAGGACCTAATACACCTTTCTGACCTTGGTTGCCGCGAGTAGCACCTCGCGAGACGTTGCCCAGCTCGGGCCAGGGAAGGTCGTCGGGCGTTTGCATCTTCGGCGCAGAAAACTGGACCTGGCGGTCTCGAGCGAGGTCACTGACAACGGAGGGCACAGCCGGGAGGGGGACTTGAGGGAGCTACAGAATTGCTGGGGTATCACGGGAGGGGTAACTTTAATGGCAGGGGTGGAGTTAAAACTCCTGTAGGACGATCACCCGATGTTCTTATAATCCGATGGCATTGTGCAAAATGGAATCGGTCTGACCGCCCGCCTAGCGATGCCGCGTTCACTAGGACACCGCCTCGGACGAAGAGGGTATGGGGACCCCCCCTCGGTGGCGGGATGACATGTCCACTTACTCATGGTCCCCTCGTGGGAGGGTCTCCGGACACCCCGTTCGACAGGCACCGCGATGGGCGAGTGCGTTGCGAGGCTCCTGGATTGTCGGTGCAGACCTGAAATGGACAACTCTCTCACGTTTATAAATCACTCAGATCGCTCACGGTTCAACTCCACGAATCGGGGTCGCCTGGTAATTACAGCAGAATCGGGTATCGACCCGTCGTCGTGATGTGAACGAAGCCAAGCTCTGTTGACAAGATCGTACTCGTCTCCGACGGGTCCTCGCGCCTTGCGTGGCTGTCCGTCCGTTGGTGCACGAGGACGGTGCCACGCATCGGCTTTCCGTCACGCCGAAAAGTCGACGCCCTGGGCCAACGGCGCTGCATCTGAAAAATTGATGGTGCATGCGCTCCAGCGAACGTATTGTTTCCACGCATCACCGCCTGACTCACGGCCCCTGAGAGGACCATGAACCGCAGTCGACAACAGCACGAGCCGTAGAACTCACCAGCCGGTGCTCTACGGAGAGAAGGTGAGCAAGTTGTTCAATTGCTCATAAATCAGACAGCTGACCTTGTTACCTCCAAACGCAGCACCGATCTCAGCCCCACTCGTACCGACATTGACCTGAGGGCAGAGTCAGATTCGCACTCCTTTCGATCATCAATGCGGGAAACAAACATTAACGATCCCAGTATCGGAACCCTCTGGGCCAATCCATTTCCCGAGGTTACGCACATCACGTGTCCAAAGACTACTGGAGAGCCCTTGCGGAACAGCATTGTTCCAGCCAATCGCCTGGTCCAGCTCGTCGAAAATGCCGACATTCAACACGGGCGCAAACGTTTCAGCGTTCCAAACAGCGTCTGTCGGATCCACGGATTTAGGTATCGCGATCGTGGGTTGTACAAAATTCCCCCGGCGCAGACTCTCCTCGTCATACCGCTGTCCACCTGTCAATATCTGGGCACCCTTCTCTCGGAGTCGTTCGACGGCATTGGAATATATTCCAACTGCGGCAGTAGTATGCAGGGGGCCAAGCAACGTGCTCCCAACGAGAGGATCACCGACCCTTACTGAAGCATAGAGTTTCTGCAGTGCATCAAGAAAACGTGGTGCGATGTCACGATGGAGATACAGTCTCCGTGTCGATGTACACCGTTGCCCAGCAGTGCCCACAGCACCAAAAAAGACCGCGGGTACAGCCATGGATAAATTCGCATCCGGCATAATGATTGAAGCTATTTGACGATTGTAAGCCAGAAAAGAAAAGGTGGGTATCTCGGGTCAGTCATGATGACAAAAAATACCCACCATTATTTCCTCCTAATTCCAGAATTGTCTTGCCAAAACGAGACTGAACACCTTTGCCGACCACACGGCCAACGGCTTCGCTGCCAGTGAACGACACTAGACATGATTGGTGGAGGTTAAGGAGGCGGAGGTTACGGGCGCCTACCTAATGGGACATTGGCACTGTTTACGACAGCCTCACCGAGGTCCTTTCCCCCTGTGACAAGGGTAGACACCGCGCCGGGGATTCCATTGCGTTCCAACACGTTCGCAATTATCTTTGTTACGGCGATTGCGCACAGGGGAGTAGTTGGGGAGGGCTTCCAGACATTTGCATTTCCGGCTGCGAAGGAGAGGGAAAAGTTCCTGACGATGGAGAGATCCAGCGGTATGCGCAAGGGGTAAAGCAACAGCTCCAGACACGTACCAGCCATAGACTGCGACAGGGAAGTTGAATGCTGTCAATACACCCACGACACCGAGAGGATTCGGTACTGTCGTGAAACAGAGTGAACAAGCCCGAAGCAACTAAGGGAAGCTACCTGTGATCGAGAATGGGCTGACCTTCTAGAATGGTATGGCCTGGGCGTTCCGACGCTACGACCCTGCCATTCATCATTCGCGACAGGCCGATGGCATAATCACACTACAAAACTTTATGACTCAGCAAGACAGGGAGGCGATGAGCATGTGCCACCGCACAATATCAACAAATTCTTGGACTTCGCCGACGCCTTCTGTCTTTATCTTACCCATCTCGAGGGAGACGAGTGCACCGAGAGCGTCTCGCTGAGAGACGGGAAGAGTAAACGACGGGACGCGCGCTAGTCGACGCGTCTCACCTTTGCTGCAAGAGACTCACGAATCTGTCTGAGCACATCTCCACGCCGAGGGGCGGGCAACTTTCTAAGGCATATATATGCGTCTTTGGACTTGTCCAGTGCATCGTGCAATTCACGTGGGGAGGCCTGCTCGAAGATCAACGGGGGCCGGTGGTAGCGCAACGGGGAAGACGCACTGACAGGACACGCGCCAGCACCTCGCCGGTGGTTGGACAGACACTCTCGAGGATGTCCCCAGAGCCAGTCCATTTGCCGTCGTACACGCCCGGGACTTCTGTCCCGATGGGTATGTCCAAGGCGCGGAGAATGGAAGATGCCCTTGCCGAGAGGTTTCGGACACGAATAGAGCTGCTGGCAGGGCAGGTACGACGAAGAGACGCGACCGTGTTTCGTGATAGCATGGAGGCCGCGGTGGTGGTGGTGGTAGTCGCCTTGGTGTGCTGGCAGCGGGTGCAGCACAAGTTCCGTGAGCGGCACTGTCGGCACGCGGTGGCTGCCCGTTCGGCCGGCGAGAAAAGGGTGGCGCAGTGGCCGGGGGACGACGTGCCGGCCAATTTTGGATTTGATCCTCGTTGCGATGTCGCGGAATGTGTGATGACAGGGGCACGTTGCCGTGGAAAGGATGCAAAACAAATCATCCCAGGCCGCCCCTTGCCGCTCCTGCCACCCCCTCGGACGAGACGGCACGGCGTGATATGTCCGTCTTGCCGTGCCTGGTCCTGGCCTCGGCCACCATACCGGGCCCTCCGCCGGATTTCCTATCTCGGCCGGACAATGAGCCGTCTCGTTTGCACACGCAACGTCTGTTACGCCCAGCGTGACGCTTTCGTCGCTTACCCATGCTGTCTCCCGCGACCCTTTGGCTGGGAAACGGCGTCTTGGACAGTGCGCTCCCATGGTGCTGCCGCGACAACGAGCACGCTTTCCCTCCCACCTGCACTCAGAGCGACGCGATGACGGCATTGCACATACTGCATCTTTGCCCAGTCAGCGAGCCGCTGTCGGCTGGGGAACATGATTGGCAGACTCTTGTCTTACCCATCCAGAAACCTTATCCGCAGCCTCCCGTTGCGTTCCCAGCAAGGTTAGGTATGAACCTGACCCTTCTTTATCAAGCTCT
>JBBPLV010000095.1:23974-38241 GCA_038089975.1 Boletellus ananiceps | reverse complement strand
ACTGCCTCGGGGCCGTCCCCAAGACGGGGCGCGCTGCACATGGACGCCGAATCCCGTCATCAAGGCAGCGGTTCTCGACTGCTCGAGAGTTTGTTCAAGTGGATGTATACATCCGTTCCAAACCCGTCCATGGAGATGAGGCGCAGATCGCCGCCAAAGTATCTGGCATACTAAACGCATAAAGGAAGCAGGGTCAACGCGAGCAAGGTGGAGGGGCCCGGAGACGGAGACGGAAACAACAAACCAGTCGAGAGAGCGGTAGGCCGTACCCAAAACCCGCCATCGGCGCTTGGAAATCACTTGCGTGGAAGTCTTGGTCGATGCTCTGGCCCGCCATAGTTGTGTACATATACGTCCAAATGAGCGGGATAGCACTCCTCGGAATGCCGCCACCCTCGTCGGAGATCTTGATCGTGATATCTTCCCGCCCCTCGACAACGATGACCTTAATCGGAGGATATCCACTGCCGCCATCGCTTCCGTCGGAAGGTTCCTGGGCGATACGGTCCTCGCAATCAGCACCAAACCTCTCTACCACAGCTCTCAGCGAATTCTTCAGCAATTCAAAGACAATGTGCGAAAGATGTCCGGGCACATATGGAAATGTCAAATCAGCGGGACAAATGAGTTGGACGGGTGGTCCGCGGAACATTGTGTAGTGTTCCTCACAGACGAATCGAGCGTTCTCAATAGCTTCCTGGAGGATGTCATGCACGTTCTGTTACGTTATGGACGCGGAGGCGGGCAAAGGACAGGTCTGAGTTGAGGAAACGGAGGAAGAGCGAGAACGAGAACGCACCGCTTGTGTGCAGATAATGCCTACATAGTCCTTGTGCGGCTGTTGGGTATTCAATGCCACATCTTGACACGCATCAACAGGCTTCTCGAGATACCGAGAAAGGAACCGCTCACGTTGTCCAATCAAGAACCGTATCCCAATTCGCGACATATAGAACCTGTCCAGCCATGCTTGCACCTCATCTCCGCCATATCCATACCCGGACAGCCCAAGACCCATGCCGGGTCTGATCCCCTTTGCCCTCTGCCATTCCAAGACTCCCTGCGCGACGGTGGTTACCGTAGGATCATGTCTGCGCTTGATGGCCTCTAGAGTCTTGGTGAATCTGGCGTTATAATCGCGGATCTCGGGTGGATAAACGTGGGAGGGTGTGTGCGCATAGTAACTGCAGGTAAAACGGGTGCGATGAATAGGAATGGCGTACGGGGAACTCCGACCGACCTTCGTTCAGTAGGAACACGTAGCTTTACATTCCCCCTTCGAAGTCCGCCGACCCCGTTTCCATTGAGATCTCCAAACGGACCCCAAACGTCTTCACCGTACGCCGTGCCGCTCGCTGCGCCATGACCATCGAGATAAGATGCGGCAAGGGAAGGGTTAGGTGTACTCTCAAGGAGATGGGTTTTTTGGTCTTGCTTGTCTAAAAGAGGAGATAGTGATTGACGCACAGCAGGGGAGAGAGAGGGGGGAGGGAAATTGATCAATTCCTGCATGGCAGGTAGCTCGGTTAGTAACGAACTCGCCCCCAAACAAGCGTCCACACATTCCGAGTGCATGGGATGCATATGCGACTATATGTTGGCGACCCACCTCGAAACTCTGTGCATACCACTGTTTCACTTTTCGTATGGACGCCATCTCACTCAAGTTGTGTGGGAGCTCGTCCAGTTCTTTGACGCGGTGAGCGAGACGGACTGGTAATTCCTCTAGACATGTAATGGTCACGTGACGTAGAGACCGCACCAGTTAGAAGATCAGTGATTGCAATCATGAACAACTTACCGGCTAAAAATTGGCTGGCCTTTAGAAGCGTACCTTGACTAGGGTGATGGCCAAAAAGGACCATTTGCTGGAGGGAGACTGAAACGCGTAATTTCCGTGAGCATAAGCAACAGATGAACGGGGTCTGGATCGAGCCTATATTCCAACGCCTCTCGACTCGACGCAGACTCGGGCTAGTGCGAGATTTGCTGCTCTAGTAGATGGCTCGAAGGAAGCAAAGGACGGCACTGATCCCATATGTTCTTCTCTCCCGACGGTGGCAAAAGCCACTGGCACAATGCCGGGGAACATTGATTCGGAAAAAGGAGGTGAAAGACGACCCACCGCCCGTCTGAGGAAAGGATGCGAAGTGGTGTATCTTGTCCCACAGCGCGGACGAAATGCGAAATGCGGCGCTCATGATGCGAGTCTAGGACGTTGGGCCAACTTCATGGACGAGCGGAGACATAATCACATGCCACCACGTTTGGATGTCCCGCTCGCTGGCCCAGCTCGCGCGGCTCTGCAATCACTTTCTCCGGACGACGTTGCGTTCTTGCAGCGTCTTCCAAAGGCCGAACTGCATGCACATCTACACGGGTCCATCCCCCTCCACACCCTGCAGCGCCTCGCGACCGACCATCGGCCCTCGCCAGACATCGAGGTCGGATTAACAGACACCATCGCCCGCCTTCGGTCCGGCGTCACGCTCACTGAAATCTCTGATTTCTTTGCGCTCTTTCCTGCCATCTATGCTCTCATCGCTACCCCGCCCGCACTCGCCGAGGCCACGCGAGACGTCTTGGCATCCTTCCTCCTCGAACAACCCCCACCTGCCGGCTTTTCTTTCCATCCTGCACCAGAATGCAGCTACATCGAGCTCCGCTCGACCCCTCGAAAAACCCCGCACATGACAAGAGAACAATACCTCGTCACCGTGCTCCAGGAAATCCGCTCTTTCCCCGGTCGCGCAGCGCTCATCGTGTCCGTCGATCGTCAGATGCCTGAAGCCGATGTCAAGGAATGCATCGATCTTGCCATCAAGTTGCGTGCACAGGGAGAACCCGTCGTCGGTCTCGACCTGTGTGGGAATCCGCTCAAGGGCGACGTGGACACGTTTGAGAAGCACTTTGAACGCGCGCGCGAGGCCGGACTAGGCTTGACCATTCACATTGCGGAAACAAAACCGACTGAGCACTCCGTCGAGTCGTTCATCCTCCTCTCCTGGCGTCCCGACAGACTAGGCCATGCAACTTTCCTCGAAGAGCCCCAGAGAGAGTTATTCTTGGCCGATATACCACCCCTAAATATGGAGATCCCTCAGATACCTCCTCTGAACAGCCAAGTGCCCGACCCGATACCCCATCATCATAGACTTTTCTATGCATTATGGCGGAAGCACCTACTTTTACTTTCCCGAAAGTACCAGCAGGGGGGGTTTTACATGAATTCTCCAAACGAGATCGAGCAACTCGCGGCACGAGAGGTCGCAAAAGAGATGCAGGTTCTCAAGAACTTGGCCGGTGGGCAGTACAAACCATGCATCGAGATATGCCTCACTTCAAATTTGTTGTGAGTCCGTACCAAGCTCCTCTTCCGATGGTAGAACGAGAGACACTCTACCAGGACCAAAACCGTGCCACGATTGGAAGAACATCATATCAGACATTACCTCGTGAATAGCCATCCGATTGTGATATGTGTATGCTCGCCGTCCTGACTTTGCACTCAAACTGAAGCGTCTTTGCAGACGGACGACACCCTCCCATTCAGGACAACACTGCTTGCAGAATACGCGCTTCTCCTCGCCAAGCCACCCCATGGATTAGGCCTGAGCCGTGCCGAAGTTCAAAAAATTGCAGAGATGAGCATGGATGCTCGGTTCACAACTGGAAATCACGCTTAGCCCATCACGACCTGGACCCATGATTCATTGGCTGTATGTCATGGCTGGATGCCAATGCTGATACCATAGTTTCTTGTGGGGGCGGATGGTTGTTTACGATGATCGTGTGCGAGGCGGCCGGAAAGATGAAAGGAAATGTCGAGTGCTCATTGCAAAGTCGTACAGGACGGAAGGCAACTCTGGGTCATGGACCCATCGTCACGATTGATAAGGCATGCGTGAGCGTAAAGTCATATTGAGGAAGCCAGGTTCGTGAGATGTGCAATTTTTGGCCTCAGATACCACGTCCGCCCGTAACCTCGAGAGTGTGCCCGGTCACATATGATGCCAGTGGTGATGCAAGGCTGAAATCGCCCATCTTAGCACCCAATCACAAACACGTGCGCTAGATTTGGAGCACTCACAATAGCATTCCCGCAGCAGCTTCGTCCGGTGAACCTCCTCTGCCGAGCGGAATATCCGCAAACACATTAACACCCCCGGCCGCACGCACCTGCGCGGCGGGAATACCGAGTGCGACCTTCTTCCCTTCGATCTCGATCGTCGCACCGTCCTCTTTTGCGGCTGTCAACCTACGTGCGTTTAGCACACCCACTATCACGCATCGCATCGGACGAGAGGGTACCTCGTGTGTACGAGGCCATACGCGACGGTGTTGGCGCGTACGCCAAACGGACCCCATTCTTTCGCGATCGTCTTGGTGAGACCGACGACGGCAGACTTGGCGGCGGCGTAGTTTGCCTGGCCAACGTTTCCGTGGAGACCAGAGGTGGAGGAAACGTTGATGATGGAGCGATTGACTGGTGTTCCGCTCTGCTAGGCCACGGTGAGCATAAAGGTCACCGTGATGACGACCGTCGGCTGCTAACCTTGACTCGGAAATACGGGGCGGCTGCCCTCACAAGGCGGAAGGGGGAACGCACATGAATCTTCATGATGACGTCGTAAGCGTCGTCCGGCATGGTGTGGAGCATCTTGTCGTATGTGAAACCAGCTGAAGAAGGCAACCGGTATCAGTGTCAGCCCCGCATTCGGGCAGCCCATACACTTGATCGTACCATTGTTGACGATGTGATTTATCTGGCCGAAAGCCCTGGAAACCCGACTGTAAACACAGCCGGACATGGGTTGTTGGGAGAAAATGTACACACTTGACGGTAGCCTCCACGATCTTCTGAGGGAAGTCGTCCACGCCGACGTCGCCCGCGACAGCAATCGCTGAGCCGCCTGCCGCCTTGATCTCTTCAACGACTGCGGCGGCCTTCTTCGCATCGATGCTAGCGTTGTACAACGGACGTCAAGGACAGCCATGCATTCCAAGGCGACCCAAGCTCACTCGCTGACGACGACCTTGGCACCCTCTTTGGCAAACAGTAGCGCCGCACTCCGACCGATGCCCTTGATGGGTGAGACGAAATGGCGTTAGTTCTGTTTGACGTGGGGATGTTGTCCAGCCCACTGGCAACATACCTGACCGGCGCCTAGAATGCAAAGCTGTTGGCATTGCCGCAGGAAGTGGGGCCGGGGAAGACGCACCTGTGATAATGGCGACTTCGCCGGCCAAGAGGCCACGGCCGTGAGCGTTGGAGATGTGGCCGGATACCTGTGCGAGACGACTGGCCATTGGTTTCACCGGGAGTGTGCAGAGGGTCTTGCTGAGATTACTTGTGGGGTACTTATGCGGACCGAACACATACCGTCACAATCACATGCGCCGTCTACCGTTCCTTTCTCTGGCAGTGTAAAGCGGTAAATTACATCGCAAGTGTATCAAGCAGCTTTACATAAATTAAATTGAATGAATGATGGAGACCACCCGAGGAAACAGGGTGATCACAGGCCCTCGCCGTATTTTGCCATCACCTCCCTCAGGTGTGCCGCGTCCCCAATCCTCGGGGTGAAACATGCATCAAAGGGCTTGGGATGCGCAATAACACCGTCGACGAAGCCCTTGTCATCAATCGGCGAGTTCGGGTCTTGCGTGATGCGGAACGACCACAAGAGAAGAGCCGCATTGATGAAGACGGATCGGTTAGCGATATGTTGTCCAGGGCAAATTCTTCCCAAGCAACGTCGTGAGTCGGCACAGCAGTGAAGACGTCAAGTAGGCCTACCGTCGACCAAATCCAAAGCTGGGGAACTTGAGATCATCACGTACTTTTCCGTCGCTATCCAGCCACCTCTGCGGATCGAACCTGTCGGGATTAGGGTAAACCTCTGGATCACGGGAAATGGCCCTGTTCGGTCGGGTAAGTGATTCGTGGACACTGCGCTCAAACATGGTGCTCACCAATGATTCCCAAACACAATGGCACCCTCAGGAATACAGAAGCCCTTCTACGCGGGGTTAAGCGCTCTCATCTGGCAATGTTTCGCCGTAAACTCACGTAGGGGATGTCCGTCAACGCGCGATGAGCAAAGCCTGCAACCGCGTCAGGCTTCGTAATATGTTTGACGTCCGGCAACCTACCCAAGGTGGTCACTGGCCTCCAGCGGAGGCACTCGAGCATGAATGCCTGAATCTGAGGAAGGGCACCGTGATCATCAAAAGTAGGGGCTAAAGTGTTCGCAGTCAACTGGCAGCCAACTCTGTCGCGTGGCCGATCCATACCTCTGTTACGTCCGACGACGTTATCCAATTCGTCTTGTACGACATCCTGAGCTTCAGGATGACAAGCAGCAGCCATGACAACGACCATGATCGCGACAGCAGTCTAATTCCAAGGGTGAACACGGTACAGAGAGTCCACTTCATGTCACGCACAGTGTCCGAACCAGCGCCGAAGAGAGAACCTGCGAGGTACGCCATTTCTTCATACGAAAGCTTGTGCGTGACCTGGTTCTCAAGAAGATATCTGGAGAAGGAAGGGCCAGTTGCACCCGCATTCTGCGAACAAGACGATGAGAAACGGCGTAATTATACCAAGGTGCCTGTTACCAGCTCCTGGGACACACGATCCAATTGATCATGGAAGAGTTTCGACTCCTCCTGGCGCCAAGTCTCGATGTGGCTCACGTAGAAAGGAACATATTTCAAGATTGGGTACTTCTCTACCAGCAGCGCGCCAGGGCGCATAAGCATCTGGAAACGCTTCAGCATCTTTTGGATCGTGATGATCTCTGGAGCGTTGGTCTCCGTAGGGGTAGATTTCCCATAGGTGATGCGCAGAATGACAGAAGCAGCATATCGGTTGGCGTGCGCCTGGTGATGCTTGGGATCATGAAGGATATCGAGAATGACGTCTCGGGCGGCATGCATCTGGATTGGCCCATATGACTCCACAGCCTTGGCCTGGAGATGTGTGTGCGCAGCCCTGCATGCAAGGTAGTCGGGTTACTTTGAGGACCAAGGAAGTAGACGACGAGCGTGCGGATTCACCTGCGAAGCTTTCGGAACTGCTCGCCTGCAGGAGCGAGAATCATCCGTAGTCCACGTGACAAGATTTCACCGGCTGCAACGGAACGAGGACGATCAGCCAGTAAGCCGCCCTCCTTCTCCATGATGTCGACCGATTCCTATCGTTGTACGTGCGATCGAATGGGCAATTTTCAGCGGTGAGGTCCACTCTCACCTGGTGTCGGCCAATGATGATCATGATCTTGGGACCAATGCGCAGCGAGATGACGGGTCCGTATGCGTTGACCCATGCAGCGAACTGCTGTGATTGGCTTCATAGCCAAGTTAGCTGGAGTGCGAGAGGTCGGGTCTACGAGCTGTACGTACTTGGCTCTGGGGATTGCGTTTCCAAAGAGCCAGTGCCCAGGAGGACCAGGCGGTAGTGGGAGGCGCCGCCTGTGCTTCAGCCTTGCGCGAATAGCGCCACCGGCAAGCACTAGAGCAACAAGGGCGGCAAGGGCCTTTGTTTGAAAACCCACGTCGGGGACCAGTTCGAGCATTCCAGGTAGCGGACAGGGAATGGAGTGGACGGAGGGGGGGAAAGAACGCAGCGGACACTCGATTCAGCAAAGCTAGTTAAGTACCCGGCAGCACAGGGGATCCGTCTCTGTCAGACGCGATCAACTGTGTCACCGCGTGGGCCGATTGATCAGCGCTGCAAGTTGGGCGGTGAGCTGTGGCGACCGCTCGCAAGGGGGCGCCACACCAGAGGCCTATCGCCAAGGCACTGGCTGCGAGGAGCGGCGGTGAGACCACAGACTCAAAAAGGATGCGCACTTGCTGGCCAGAAGCTAGGCTCTGTGCTTGGCGGTGTTTCCGGGTCAAGACGGGGTTGTTGCATTCGTCAGCCCGGACGGGAGGTAGACCGCCCGGACGAGGACTGTGTTTGGATGCCGCGCACTGGATCTCATGCCTGGGACCGGGTTTCAGAAATAGCTACAGTCCCTGTCGAACGGGGCAGAACGAGAGCCGCTGCGAGGCCAGCGGTGGTGCTGGTAGGCTCGGGCGGGATGCCAGCTCGTGAGAACACGATCAAGGTTGGTACGCCGCTCGACTCGGGTTCTTTCTCGCCAATTGCTCTCCGTCTTTTTTTCCTCGTCTCTTTCTTTCGTTTGGATCGTCCCGCCCGTCCCTTTCCCTCATTTTTCCTTTTCTTTTCGATGCGCTCCTCTCTGGCCGATCGTGTCTCGACTGGGGTCAGACACTTTCTCAACGCTCTCTCGTCCAAGATCAGATTCCAGTGAGCACGATCTCGTTTATCGCTTTCGGCGCACATCTTGTCGCAAAACATGGGCTCAGTTCCCTCCTCAGACTTTCTTCACCTCCCGACCCGCCCGCGACACGCTATCACCATTCTCCTGCGCTCGACCTCCCTTGTCTCCCAGCAGAAATATGGCTGATGGTCCTCCGCGAAGCGACAGCCGTGTCTCCCGATCCCCTCGATATCTCTCTCGGTCTTTCATTCCTGGAAGCACCCTGTGACATCCAAGACTACCATGCTGTCATGCGCGTAAAACGCGACTTGGCCCTCGTCAGCAAAGCATGGAACAGACACATCCAAGAGTATCTGTACGAATTCGTCTGGATAAGCAGAGCCAGTCAAGCCAAAGCCCTAGCTTGGACTCTGCTCACTCAGTTCATCGACAGAAAACCTTCCAGCGGCCAGTGGATTCGCCGGCTGCACATGGAGACTCACGCCTTGCAACGTTGTGCAACCGATGATATCCGTACCATTCTTGATTATGCCCCACATCTAGTCGTGTTTTCTGATCACCATGCCGTACGGTCCACGCGCTATCAAGAATTCAATGACGTGCGATGTTCCCCAGAGCAGATGGTCTCCGCTCTTGCCAGCCCCCACAGCAAGCTCCGGAAGCTGTCCCTCACAAACTATAGTGACGAACCGTTTCCGTACCACATTTCCCCGACGCTCAGACACACGGCAGCGAACCTGGAATATCTCGAGCTTTCATCCTCAAGTGTCCCTGCTCTTTCTGGGCACAAACTTGCAAAGGCGCTCGTCGTTTCACTTCCCGTTTTGCAGTCGCTCAAGCTGACGCTGGACAACACCACTTTTGCTGTCATTGCGAGATGGAAGATGCCCCGCCTGCGGAACGTATCTGTTGTGTCCTCCGATTTTGGCTATGCCGGACGGGGTTTTGCCCTCTTTTTCGCTGCTCATGGAAAAAAAATCCATCAGCTGGAGCTCGGGCACTCGTCCTCGCTCGTCGTCGAACATCACCTAGCGCTTCAGCCGCGCCCTGTTCAGCAAATCCCACTTGCGGAATGGTGCCCAAACTTGAAGGAATTCATCTGCTCTGCTGACGCAGAGTGGAACTGGAGGAACCCCGACTGGATTGCACCACACGTTTTGCTCCCTGCGCATCCTCGTCTTGAATTTATTGGCATTCGCGATATCGAGAAGCGACTCCTCGACGATGCCGAGTCGTTTCCATCTGACATTGAAGACGACGCTCCATTCTTTCCACTCGTGGAGCAGATTTCGTCTCTCCTGTTTAACGACGCATTCCCTCGTCTGCGATACATACGCGATCTTAGTCGCGCTTCACATTCAATGCGTACTGGCCTTCGTCCGGAGACGAGGATTTTGAAATTTTGGTCCAAGATACTTGCGCGTTGCGGCGAACGACAAGTTTGGTTCGAAGACTTCCGTGGAGTTAATATCACTTCCCGGGATCTGAAACGCGCGGGGCTCGCGGAGATATGATGTATTGCTTTCATCCCCGCCGTGGGTAGTTGGACGTGCCTTTCTGCCATCATCACCATCTATTTGAAACCTGGCTTCAAGTCATTTCATGCATACCACTTGCCATCGACCTTCTGCATCGCCCGTGTACATTGCCACTCTCATCCACTGTAGCCATTCGTCACATGCATCTTTCATCTTCTCTTGTCCATCACCGGTTTACTACGTATACATGTTCCATTCCTCTTGGAGCTGTCCTCTCTCTTTTTTTTTTTTTTCTTTTCCGCCATCTTTCGACCGTTTTCTTGAAATTGGTTACGATGTGAAACCGCGTCGATGTCGTCCTTGGATAGTACCCTCTTCGGTTTGCGCTGTCCTCTTGGTTTTTCGTTTCGAGGACATGATATCTCCATCGAGATGGAGCTGGACATTTCGATCCTACACGGTTGATTTTCTGCATTCGTGTCCTTAGGATTATACCATGGTTCGATGACCCGAGTCGCCAATGCCTGTGTACACTACCAATCGAGGCCAGATTGCTTGATAATCGTTGTCGCGACGCTTCGTCCACGCCCGTGCAGACACAACGCCATGGTACGTCGCCCGTGCCAGAGGGCGCCCGGGACCTGACCGCACGTCGTCTAGAACGCGGACATCGAGCACCTCGTTCTTTCAGGCAAGCTCTTTGGGTCAAACTCTGGGTCCTCTTCACCCGAACGTTCCCCGTCGCCGTCTCTCTCATTCGAGTCCGCCGACGCATTCGACCTCGAGGATGGCGAGAAACGCGGTCAGAGTGGTGCAGACACGGGTGCCGTGCGCGAATCGATAGGCATGGGCCCTGGCAGGACAGGCGTCAAAGGGGTTATCCGGGACCAGCACGAGGCACAGACGATTCAAGCTGCCAAGAGAGAAAGGGAGATCGAGGTGTTGCGGAAGCGCATGGAGCGGGGAAATCTAGGTGGGAAGACATTTCTGGAGGAGGAGCGGGAGAAGCAAGCGCTCGAGAATGGTCTCGAGGATGACCCCGGGCCACGCATGCGAGTGGACGTTCTGGGCCGTCCAAAGGAAGGGCCGTTTGGGCATTTGAGAGAGGTCAACCGGGCGGGCTTCGTCCCTGCGGTCGAACGTGAGGACCACGGGGTCTGGGTGGTCGTTCATCTCTATGAATCAGTGAGGTCGCATCTCGCCCTTCTCGTGCGTGTCCGTGGGGCTGATTGTGGTCATTTTGCGAAAGTCGTTGGACAGGTGCTACGCGTTGGACGCCACGCTGTCTAGGCTTGCGCGTCTGTACCCTCAGACCAAGTTTTTGAGGGCTCGTGCTGCTGCCCTCGGGTTCACTTCCAAAGGATCGTCGTCAAAATCCCCGCAACGAAGCATGCCTGGTAGATATGCAGACGACGAGGATCCATACGACGACGGCCAAGAAGCAGAAAGGACACCGTACTACGACGACGAAGACGACGAAGAGGATGTAGACACGGACATGCTGCCGACGCTGTTGGTCTACCGTGGCGGTGAGCTCGTACATAACTGGGTCCGGGTTGACTGGGAGGCTGGGAGAGCTGGTATCGAAGAACTCCTTTCGCGGTAGGTCGTATGACTTGCCTGCCGGAAGCTCTGATGAGCGTTCGTTAGGCGGCACATCATTTCGGGAGCGTCCACGTCTTGGGATGGCAATTGTGGGCTACCCTCTGACGAAGAAGACCTAGTTTGGAGCGACGAGGAGATTACTTCGTAGCCGCCAGCGTCATCGTCGAGGCTCGTCGGACCTATTCTATGGCTTGCAGCGCGTCTGGTATACATGACGGGTTCTGTCCTCGCTCGGGTGGGGTCGATGTAGTCGGTCCGTATGTGCACTGTATATCGGTTCCCTGCTTTTTCGGCCGAACGGGTCGTTCGTTATCAGATAAGACTTGATTAGTACACGGTCTTTCCGACGCCTCGTTTGCTCATGCCAGCACAGTACACTCAGCTCCCAACTCAGCTCCCAGGTATACATCTCCTGCTCTCCTATCCAATGTCTTCTGATGGTCTCCCAAAAACCAGCCGAAGACGACCGCTCTCCCACTGAGCTGCAAGCCCTCTCCCAGGACGCGACCGACGAACAAGTCGCGCCTCCTGCAAGAGAACAAGATGCCCATCTCGGTGTTCAAAAAGTCGAGGCGTCGTTGCGCATATATGGCCGTTACTCCCGTTGGTGTCTCTTCATAGGGTATGTCCACCTTCTTACTACCACCTTGGAATCCCACCCTCCTCTTTCCGTCACGTTTTCATGCCAACGTGGCGTGTATGTATCCTCTGACACGTCTTCACCCCACTTAGTCTTGCGCTTGCATCGTACATTTACTCCCTCGATGCGTCGACCACCTCTGCATACCTCACCTTTGCAACGTCGAGCTTCGGAGAGCACAGCCTCTTGAGTTCTATATCCGTTGCGCAGTCCCTCATCGGTGGGTTTTGTGCAAAATAACGGCTATTCACTGACAAGCAGTGCCAACGCGAGCCAGTGGCCGTAGGGAAACCAGTGGTAGCCAAAGTCGCTGATGTCTCTTCACGAGGTAGCGCCTATGTCGGCGTCCGTGAGTACACATCACTAAAGTTCCGCGGTTACTTATGACGCCGCGTAGTGTTCTTCTACGTTCTCGGTGAGCACTTGCTTCATGTCACCGTAGCTAATGAACACGGATCGAAGTTCATGTGCAGGGTACACGGTGATCGCCGCCGCCCCGAACGTGGGCACAATGGCCGGCGGTATCATTCTCTATGCAATGTATGCCGTTTCCCTGCCATATTTTCTGATGTACTTCTTATTTCCCGTTTTCGCAGTGGCTACACGTACGCAATCAGCTCAGTTTTATGGTTCAGAAATGAATCGGGATCGGTAGCGGGTTGCAAATCCTTACACAGATCATCATTGCCGACATAACAACGCTCAGATGGCGAGGGCTTGTAGTCGCTCTTGTGTCGGCTCCTTTCCTGGTCAATGCTTTCATTGGCTCTAATATTTCAACCGCCGTCATCAAACATCTAAGTTGGAGATGGGGGTGTGAGTTCGTCCATGTCTACGTTACTCAATGTTCACCCCCGCTTTAGACGGGATGTTTGCTATACTAGTTCCGGTGTCGCTTCTCCCTCTGATTGTTACCCTCTTGTGGGCCGAGCACAAGGCGAGAAAATTTGGGCTTCTAAAACCCAACGAACCTATTTCAGACGATGCCCAGGACATGGCAGATGAAGAAACATCTTCTGATGATACCTTCCTACAGCGTTTACAACGGATAGCTGCAAAGCTCGACCTTGTCGGTCTCGTACTCCTTGGTACCGCAATATCGTTGATCCTCCTCCCGCTTACCCTAAGTCAAACCGTGAAAGACCAATGGAAAAATGGTAATTTTAGGCTTTTAACCGAGCGGCGACTTGCCTAAGACGATTCAGCTTCAGTAATTTCCATGCTCATCGTCGGAGTCATATTCCTTTCCGTATTCGTATACTGGGACCTTCGTGTTGCGACATGGCCAGTTATCGCTCCGCGCTTTTGGAAGAATAAAAGTGTGATATTCGCCGCAACGATCGGCTTCTTCGATTTCGTACGTCACTTGCGGTGACCACAGTTCTGCCACTCACAACCAGTCCAGATGTCCTTTTATCTCACTTTTACCTACTTGTATTCTTTCGTGCTGGTCGTCAAGACATGGCGAGTGCTTCTCTTATTCTGATTTCTCTTTGAGTCAATTGTCTTGCAGGTCGCTCATCAATGCAACATATTTCATGCAAACACAAAATATAGCCCTCACCCTCTTTGGTATTTTGGCTGGAGTCACCATGCATCGCTTTCATCGCTTCAAAGTGCGTCGATTACCCGCTGTCTCCTGCATAGTGCTCCTTTTTAAATATATATATATATATTTAGCGTGTTTTGGTATTTGGACTCATCATACGTTTCGCGTAGGTCCACGGTGGGACCTCATCGCGTGACGCTAACCTCCATGCACAGCGGAGTCGCAATGATGATCCGTTCCCGAGGTGCCAACGGATCAGATGCCGAACTTGTGTCCACCCAGATCCTGCAAGGTTTTGGCGGCGGGCTTGCAGTAGTCTCCGCTCAAGTCGGCGCTCAGGCTGCGGTGCCACACGCAGACGTAGCAATCACCACCGCACTCGTCTTGCTTCTCACGGAGATCGGAGGTGCTGTGGGCAACGCATGCGGTGGGTGTATCGTATCCGATCCGGATCCAGCCTCCATCTCTGATCCATTGTCGCTGGCAAAAAGCCGGCGCGATCTGGTCAAACACGATGCCAGGAAATCTGGCAAGGTACCTGCCCTGGCTGACGGAAGCGGAACGTGCCGAACTGTACGGGAGTATCACGTCCGTCACGAGCTTGCCGCGGGGTGATCCGGCTCGCGAGGGTGTCATTCAAGGCAGGTATTCGTTTCTTCTTTCTACTACGCGCGCGACGTGCTCGTTGAGGGATCGAA
>JBBPLV010000095.1:0-23874 GCA_038089975.1 Boletellus ananiceps | reverse complement strand
CTGTACGGGAGTATCACGTCCGTCACGAGCTTGCCGCGGGGTGATCCGGCTCGCGAGGGTGTCATTCAAGGCAGGTATTCGTTTCTTCTTTCTACTACGCGCGCGACGTGCTCGTTGAGGGATCGAATGCATTGACGAGGATTCTCCCCCAGCGTACGACGATACGATGAAAATCATGATCTTGTGCGCCATCGCCTTGAGTGTCTTACCTGTGCTCTGTGCGCTCGGCATGCCAGATTGGCACCTCGACGACAAGCAGAACGCGGTCGACGCTACGGACCTCACCGGACGACAGGTAGTGACGCGAGAAGGCGAGGACGATGAATGACTGTCTTGCGTCCGGTTCATGTCGAGATCTTCTATGCGATACGTAGAGCCGATATCTAGAGGTCCTCATTTCCTTGCGGATTCATTGTCCTTCTTTGTCGCCAGCACAATCAAGCGCTGAGCACGTTGAGCATCCGGCATTGCAAGAAACGCGCTGAATTAGCCCCCCAATCCACCCGGAGGAGTCTCGGCGGCGTCGCGGGCAAGGAACCGTTTGGATAATGGCGCGTGGATTGTCTCCAAATTTAAAAAGCGCTTCGTAGTGTCCGATCGTACATCCCTCTCCCTTTGTTTCTTGTTGTGTGATATCCGCGGATTGGCACGAGCCCCTGACTACAAGTACGTCGGCCCCGAGTCCGCGATCGTTTTGCCTAGCATGCTCGCATGATCCCAGTACCACCCCAAACTTGGAACTCAACTCCAACTCATCTTCTCTTCCAACAACAACGGATCCAATTATCGTTTGACGCGACAGAGAAATAACAACTACGAAAAGAGTGCTACTGAATGAAAAAAAAAGAGAGGGAGAAAATTACACAACAATACACAAGATGCGCGCAAATGCCTGACGGGTTCTCATCGACATCATTCCTCATCACTTGGATTCGTCAGATACTCATCATCACTCAATACCTGTTTCCGCCCAGTACTCCGTGCCCGTGCCCGCTGTGGATGCTCGTCGTCGTCCATTGGGGTCAACGCGGAGTCATACGACCCCGATGCTGATGGGGCAGATTGGCTCGGGAGTGGTGCGGCACCCGGAAGATCGGTCCCAGCCGTCACTCTGGTGAGTGTGGCGTAGAACACTTTCTGCATTTCCTCAGCATCGATGTAGACCCACGACCCTTCTTGGTTGTATGTCCGGGCGTTATCAAACATCAGTTGCCAATCTTCCCGGTACTGGGTGATGCTCTTATAATATCCACCGGTCACTCGTTTGCGGATCGCAGAGATCGCGATGGGGTGTGTGATGAGTTGGTAATAGTCAGGGTAATCCTGGCAGCGTCACGTGAGCACTTTAGATCGGCCTAGGAAGAGGAGCTATGTATACCCTTCTATCTGGCAGTTCCCGGAACAGTTCGCATCGTTTCCGTCCATCTGAGTCCTCACAGGCGAGAACCGCCTTGTGGACTTCGTTAAAAGCTTTTTTCATTCGCTCTTTCACAGCGGGTAGGATATCTGGTGCCTTTGTCTTGCGTCGTTTCTGGTGCAAGGTATCTCAGTGTCAGCTGCCACCAAAAATGTACAAGCGGCCACGTACCGAATCCCTATCTTCCTCTTCTTCTTCATTGATCGACGGGGTCACAGACATCGACTTCATCCCGCGTTTCCGCTTGCCAGCAGCAGCCGTGGGTTCGTAGTCCGCCATCTTTGCCTTGCCCTTCCTTTGTTTTCTTCCGCGCGCATCCGTCTCGCTAGCAGGGGTGCTCCTCCCAGGTGTCTCGCTCTCTTTCAACTTGTTTGTCGCTCGCCGCTCTTTCTTCCCTCTTGTCTTATCAGCCAACTCCTGCAAGTCCTCACCATCTTCTACAGCCATCGCCCACTGTTCATCACTCAAGCCGTCATTGTAGTTCACCACGTTCCTCCGTCGCTGACCCCGACCTTCCACGACGTCATCCATTTCCTTGGCTTCAAACGGTTCGTCAGTCTGATAACATTCAGGGAGTTCCTCGAGTTGCATGAGTAGTGGGGGGGGCTTGCCGCGGTTCCCAGCAGCGCGCCAGTGTTCGAGTGCTTCTCGTTCGCGAGCAACGTCCATAGCGCGAAAAAGCACCGCTTCTTCGTCACTACGAGCAACCATTTCATTCAATTCATCGTCATTCATATCACCAGCCTCCTCATTTTCTTCTTCCTGGTCTGCCTCGAGGATAGATCGCTAGCAAGAGACCCAACATATAGAGACAACAGTTGCGAGGTGTATGGTGGGGTGCTTACCAAGAATTCTTCTTGTTCTTCCACTGTAGACTTGTTGTCGAAGCGGCCAGCTTGAATGACTTTGTCGTCGATATCAAGCTTATATCGTGCACGGGCGTACATAGCTTCTTCCACACTTTTCTCGGTGATGAAACGTAGGATGCGAACAGCCTTTGTCTGGCCGATACGGTGAGCACGATCTTGAGCTTGCAAGTCGGCGTGAGGATTCCTAAGATAGACGAATTCACCATTCAACATGCTTGGTCAAAGAAGTCACAGAGTCTCACCAATCGGAATCAAAGCTACACCGCGAGAAAGTAAAAATGAGTATGCATGCTGCAGCTGCGAACAGAGCACCCACATGACAACCGTATCAGCAGTCTGCAGGTTCAACCCCAACCCACCAGCACGTGTTGAGAGGATGAACACCTTGTACTCCGAGTCCTTTGCGTTGAACAATGCCACATGCCCTGCACGCTCCTCTGTCTTCGTTCCACCGTCAAGCCGAAGGTACTTCCAACCCATCATTTTAAGAAAATCTTCCATGATATCCATAACCTTCGTCATTTGGAAGAAGATGAGCACCTATACATTTATACATGGTTAATGGATTCCTTCGTAGCCAGCAGGCACTGAGAATTTACCCTGTGTCCGGTGGCAAAAAACTTGGGGAGGATGCGAGAGAGCAATTCAAGCTTTCCGGAGGAACGAACGAGTTTATCGTCGATTAGACCACTCGGGTTCACTTTATCCTCCACGCTGTCAAATAAGAAGGGATGCTGACAAATCTTTCGAAGCTGCATGAGTTCATTACTCAATCCTTTGACGCCTCCAGATTTCCTGTCATCACCAGCCAAGTTAGTTCAACCAAATCAAATGTGACATGAACCCATACCCTTTTGTATCCTTTCCGTCGGCAATCATCTTATACTTCTTCATTTGCCTGTAAAGTTGCGATTGCAAAGCGCTCATTCGAACTTTGATGACCTTTTCGACCTTGTCGGGCAATTCGCTCTCGACGTCCTTCTTTAGTCTCCTCAAGAGGAATGGGCGGAGAAGCTTGTGCAGGCGACGAATAATCAAGAGTGCCTCTTCTTCGTTTAGCTCGATTTTGTCTCCGGTGCCAGAGTTGGCGAATGGCGTATTGAACCATTCATCGAACGACTTGACCGAGTTAAATATCTTCGGGAGAACGAAATTAAGGAGGGACCACAATTCGGGAAGGTTGTTTTGAAGAGGGGTTCCGGTAAGAATGAGACGAAAACGCGAGTGATAGTATTGCGTGAGCGTTTGTGCCAGTTTACTCTGTGTGTTCTTCATACGGTGACCCTCGTCTAGGCAGCGTTAACAGTCGCATAGTCCGAAATCACCGCATCCTCACCGATGATCATATGAACCCATTTGATCTTGCAGAGAATCGGACGGTCTTTGATGATGTATTCGTATGTTGTCAGCAAAACTTGGAACTGCCCCAGGCGCAACTCTGTCTGTAGATTCCGACGTTGTGTAGGATTGCCCTTATAGGAGATCGTTTTCACCGTCGGAGCCCACTTGGCAAATTCACCAGCCCAGTTTGTCATCGTGCTGAGCGGAACGATCACAAGGTAAGGCCCACGTTGCTTCTTTACCTCGATGAGGAACGTGACGAGGGAGATCGTCTGGATTGTCTTTCCAAGACCCTAAAATAAGGGGTGGGCACGCATACGGGCATCATACATGGCAAGGAGCGCACCATCTCGTCCGCCAAGATCCCATTGAGCTTGTTATTGTACAAACTCACCATCCATTGCAACCCCTTGAGTTGGTAATCCTTGAGTGTACCACCAACAAGGAGGGATGGCTGCCTGGTGACCCTCTCCGATATCCGGTGGGCGACAGCATAGTAATCCACTTTGGTCCTGTCTTCTGCAGCTTCCTCCTGTACCTGTGCACCAAACGTGGCTTCGTTCGTCGGGCCGTCTTCTGTCTCAAAGTCGAGACCCCCGTGTTCGCTCTGTTGTTGTATGACCGCCTGTGCAAGGGAATCGAGGTATGCGTCCGTTTGCCGAAGAAGATGCGTGATGCGAGTATCCTTGGCGGTATCGATAAGCTTCATATACGCCTCCTCATCGTCCGCTTTGAGGGCCTTCAAACGTTCTTTGGAGATGCGTTCAATACGTTTCTGCTCCTCCTTTTCGGTATAGATGTGAAAGTTGACAACAGCTCTACTGAGGCGCGCAACACGATCCTGGGCCTGCCGGCAAGCTGAGATAACCTCCTTACCATGAGCACAGATTACACCGAGCTGCTCGACATGTTTGTGCTTTGCTCGCCGCTCACGGTCGACGCGCTGTCGACGTTCGGCTTGCTCGGTCATGCGTGCGTCGCGGAGGGTGGGCTTGCGTACGCGCCGGAAGTCGGCGCGGTTAAGTGGCAAGAGAGTACCCTGGATAAGACGTTCAGCAACAAGGGCGCGCAAGGAGCGCTGTTTCTCAAGGAGGCGTAAGGACTTGAGTTCAATCATGGCACGGAGTTTTCCGTGAACATTGGGAGCAGGGTGGGAGGGAACGAGGGTGCTCTGAGCCTCATCGGTGCCAACGGACTGTGCCGCTTTCATGTCTGCTAGTGTGCCAAGAATGTCGTCTGCAAAACTGTCAAAGCCACCATCACCCATCATGGCATCCATGCCTTCGAGTTCACGGACCCGCTGTGCAATGCGTGCCTCGATGAAGCGATCCCTCTCATTGACAATCTGGTGAACATCGAGACCAAGGGGCATGAGAGAGGGGATAAGGAGACGTTGGAGACGAGTGGCAAACATGGTCGGATCGACATCCGCGGGACGGGTGAGGTGCGTGAAAGGAAGACGGGACGCATTATATGGGTAGACACCTGAGTTGGTGTTGTCTTCAAGGAAGGGACCCTTTGGTAAATCGGCGGGGGAGATGTTGGGAGGTGGAGCCGCGGGTGTCTCTTCGTCTTGTACAGGAGGTTCGGTGGCTGGGGCTTGCGGAGGGGGAGGAGGAGCAACGGAAGGCGGGGTAGAAGGGACGACACCCTTTTGCATCTTTACGGCGGCATCGATGATCCTGGAACCGACATCAGGGGGAGCCAGGGCCCTGTCGAGATCGGCAGCGACAGAGTTGTATGGCTTGATGGACTGTTGCAAGTGCTCCGGGAGGGGTACGCCACGGGATATGAGCTTGAAGGCCATGATTTGAGCGCGGAGAGCATTTATTTGGTCCGGGGTAAAAGAGACAGGGGTGGAGGGCGGGATCGGTGCGGTGGGGACTGGGCCGGACGTGACGGAGGGCGGCGCATTCTGGGCAGGCGGGACGGCGGGGGCGGGGTCGGACTGGTGGCCATTGGGAAATGGTGGCTGTGGCTGTGGATGTGCGCCATCTAGGGGGGATGAGGAGACGAAGCGGAGGGGGGGGGAGGACGCACTGAGCTGGATGTGCTGTTGCTGTGCCTGCTGTTGCTGGCTCTGGAGTGAGGCGAGGTAGGTGAGGAGAGTGCGCAGGTCCTGGGAAGACTCTGGGGTGTGACCGGCTTGTTTGAGGTCGCGGACACGCTGTGGACGGGGTGAGGTGAGGGAGGCAGATGGCGGGGAGCACTGGGACGCACGAGGAGGATGAGCTGGAGCTTGTCCTTTGGAGATGGGCGGATCTGGTGTTGAATGTGCTGAGGAATGTGTTGCGGGTGGAGGTGTTGTGGATGTTGCGGACCGAATTGGACGGGGACTTGTTGGCCTGCCATGAGCCTTTTCCCGACGGTCTCCCTCTGCTCGTCGTCTCGCCGAGTCGCACAGGTGAAAAACCCAAACAATACATAATGTGGCGTGTGAGCAAAACATGATCACGTGATCCACATCACGGGTCATGTGACCCTTCACTTCCGTCCCCACCACCCCCCCAGCAAGCCGCCCAGTCCCCCCCCGGCTGGCGCGGCCGGCTCGGGCGTCTCTGCGCGCACCACCTCCTCCAGCCTCGACTTCCCAAGCGGTGCAGCGACCACCTCCCGCTCCGCCTTGATTGTCGTTGCAGACACCTTGCCCGCACGCGCCAACAGCCGCTCCATGTCCAGCTGCACGTAGTTGAGCCCAATGTCGAAGAACAGTGGCTTCTTGTACATATTTGGATCACCCTTCAGCGTGCCTCCGTTATACGCGAACCACTCATTCTTCGCGTCGACTCCGGCAGCCGACAGTGTTGAATCCAGCGTGTCCACCAGCGCGACAGAGAGTGGGTATGACGCATCTGCCGGCGTAGCTACCCCAGCGAGCGGTTCCAGTACAGAACGTGTCTCCCGCACACGCAGCGTAGCGTGTTGGACGAGCGTCAACCCTTCCGCGTACTTTTTCACAGTGAAATAGCACTGTGCAAGGAAGAAACACCTGTCTAGTCCATCAATCGACGCAATCTTGCCACTTTGAGCACGTACCGGCGTGCTCTCGTGTATGTCAGCCTGGCTTCAATTGCCGATGCAAGGTCTGGGCTCTCGTCCACAATGCTCAGATTTCGCATTTGGGTCAGACTCTGCACGACCGTCTCAAGCAACTTGACGACAGCGGGGTACAGTCTTGCATCGACCTTTTCCTTCGTCTTCGATGCTCCCTGGGCGCGAGGTGTGTGGGAGCCGAGTAGGGTGCTTACGAGTACCAGATCCCGCTGTATCCGTCGCGACAACAGCTGATAGACAATGTAGGCATGCACAAACTGGATGTCGCGCGTACCCCCTGCGGTGGCAGCCAAAGTACTGGAGCTCTGTGATACAGTCAGCACAAGACGAAAGATACAAATCCGACACACCTGCTGTGCCTCCAACAACTTTCTCGCTACACCTTCTGCATCGCTTAATGCAAGGAGAACGGCGTCATACGCGGCGAAACCTTTCTTCGACACAGAACCTTTTCCTTTCTTCTTCCCTTTGCCCCCCTCTGCTCCAGTGCTTTCTATGTCTCGAGGAACAGTAATTCTTCCTTCCGCTTCTTGGACTTTGAGCAATACATCCACCAGCTCCGGGTTTCTTACCGATACTGGTTGCCCCTCCCATGTCAGCGTCTCCAATATTTTCCTGTCACGAGCACCTCCCCCCTCCGTGCGCTCTCCCCTAAAGGTTTCGACCAACCTATCGCATCCATCTACAATTTTCCCCCGATACTTGCCTCCAAGCTCCTTCACGATCGCATCCACCTCATACGCTTTCTCTCTCCCGAGTTCGTGAGCGCAATATCTGATCTCCGGACCAATTTCGTCCGCAAAGAGTGTCGCGAGGGCCTGGCCCCTACTCGTCTCCGCCCTTTCCGCAAGTTCATCCAACAAACTTCTCGCGACGCTCAGCTGTATCAGTGCATCTTCAAAATCGTCTCTGTGTCGTAGAAATCGGCCGTTTAAGATGAGCGTATATACAGTGGCCTGAATAAGGGAGGATGGCTTGAGACGGGATGAGGTGTAAAGCGATTGACAATGCGAGAGGAGTTGCGTGGCCCAATGGACCGCGCGTCTGAAACGTCCCGTTGCGCTGTGACGAAGAGTGCCAGCGCATCTCCCATCCGCTGGAAGAAGAGATTGAGCAACAAGATCCTGAGAATGCGCCCATGCCCGTTCGGCCTCGAACAGCAGGAGCTGGAGACTATACGATCGCGCACATCAACGACGTGGTTCCGATGAAACGCATACTAAACTCACTGTCCCTCTCTGATGACATCCGTTGTCAAGGGCGGCAGTTTCCTGAAATCTTTACCTTTTCCGTGGGTCATCTTGAGGGTAGATCGCAGGCGATGTGTTCGGTTTCCGCAGTGTTTTCTGTAGCGCGTGAAGTCGTTGTATCGAAGACCATATGCGCTACGTTGCTCGTTGGCGAGCTGAAGGGCTGTCCGTCACCAATGGTCTGAGCGTTGATTCACGACGTATATCTCCTGGGTCCTACCTTGGAAGGATAATATACCGTCGCTCATGGTAAATCGTGCCGGTGTGTAGACGGCGACCCTGGTGTGGTGTGGAAACCCGCGATCCGACTTGCGACTCACCACCACTAGTGTTTTTCCAAGGACCATTGCTTTTCACGACCACCTGCCATGACTCCGACACTGCCGCCCACGCTTCAAAATGTCTTGGACCAGAAATCGCTGAAATGGATATTCTGTGGTACGTTGGAGGCTCCCTGGTTCTTGCGACGAGGCGATCACTCACACTCAATCTTAACCAGGTGGTAAGGGAGGCGTCGGTGAGTGTCCCCGAGACTTGGATCGTCGTGAGCTATCGTGAATCATTCCGGCCAACAGGAAAAACGACCACGTCTTGTTCACTTGCCATCCAACTCGCACGGTGTCGCGAGTCTGTCCTCCTCATAGTAGGCTCCCCACACAGCTCCGCCTTGGCTCATCATCGGATGGTTGCATCCAGTCTACAGATCCTGCACACAATCTGTCCGACGCCTTTGGCCAGAAGTTCTCCAAAGATGCGACCAAAGTCAACGGGTTTGACAACCTCTCTGCAATGGAGATAGACCCTACAAGCGCGATCCAAGAGATGGTCGAGCAATGTGTTTGCGGTTTTTTTTTCCATTTCATCGTTGCGCTTACCCGTTTGTCTGTCGTCAGCGGATCAGAATGGGATAATGGGCTCGATGATGCAAGACTTGGCCTTTGCGATCCCAGGTGTTGACGAAGCCATGAGTTTCGCCGAGATCATGAAGTACCCCTTGTCGATTTCGTGTCGCTCGTGTCTTGATGTCACTCCAGGCATGTCAAATCTATGGAATATTCTGTCATCGTCTTCGATACCGCGCCAACCGGGCACACGCTCCGATTCCTCTCCTTCCCCACGGTCCTCGAGAAAGCTCTGGGCAAATTAAGCACCCTCAGCGGCCAATTTGGCCCTATGATCCGACAAATGTCGTCCATGATGGGGGGACAGCAAGATTCTCAAGAGGACATGTTTGCCAAACTAGAGTCAATGCGTGGTGTCATCAACGAGGTGAACACCCAATTCAAGGACCCGGTACGTATATCATCACTAGCATGCGATTGCTGGTCGTGGACGTCGTTTCACAGGAGAAGACCACGTTCGTATGCGTTTGTATATCCGAATTCTTGTCTCTGTATGAGACAGAACGTCTCGTGCAAGAACTCATGGCGTACGAAATTGACACGCACAACATCGTCGTCAATCAGTTGCTCTTCCCCAAGAACTGTACGTGTTTACCTCGATGTCACTAGTGCTCGCGACAATGACAATACGATGCAGCGTCCAACTGTGAGCATTGCAAAGTGCGTCAAAAGATGCAACAAAAGTACCTAGCAGAAGCACATGAACTCTACCACGAGTTTTTCCACATCGTCCAGCTTCCCCTACTTACTGAGGAAGTCCGTGGTCCTCAGAAGCTCCAAGAGTTTAGCAGGATGCTCGTGGAACCGTATGTTCCGAACCTAGACTGACTTTATTACCTGCGCTGGTATTGTTCGGCGAAGGGGGAGCTGGGATTCATTGCACGACAGGACTTCGAGAGTCACTTCCTAGCCTTGGATTATTATTTTTCCCGTCGCTGGTAGGGGATACCATAGTGAGAAAGTGAGTTTGACAAAGTATAGTAGACTGGGGAGTCGTAATGCATAAAGTCTTCACTTTCAGCCTGACAAAGCCCGAGGTTTCTTACGGCCTCGGCCTAGTTCACTAGTCTGGTGACCAGCCTGCTATGAGGTAGCCGAGGCGAGGCAAAGTCACCAGACCACTAGCTCACTGTCCGAAGTAGAACGACCTACTTCGCTCTTCCGGGAACATACAAACCACAGCTTGTCCGTGATTTGGTATGGTCTATATTGAGTGACCTAGTGCTGGCTCATCGAGGTGATTGCAACGATGCCCTGAATTTGTTGACCTTGATCCCGACCGGCCGACAAGGCTGTTTAATAGTCACATGTTTTCGCTATGGGAGGGACGCTATTCGTCACTGGACACCCTTGTAAGTTTCCGCTCACTCTCACTGTGGAAGTCGGCCGAGGAGAACACCAGACATGGACACCTTCAAGACTGGTACATCCAAGTCTACACCACCCGTACCATCGATCCCGGAGATTAGTTCCGCCAGTGACCGGCAACGAATTCTAATCGCCCAACAGTCGCCCCGGTCGCACCCTGGGGTGGTCTACTACTAGGAGCACACAAGTCGGAGGCATCAGCACGCGTCGAGAGTCGGAAGTCGTTTAGACCAACTTGCCGCTGTGCGCGTCGAGTCCCGTTCTTGCCCGACTCGGGTTCCCTCTACGAGGTTGCCGTTCCCCACGCGCGGTTGGACGGATCTCCAAGGAGAATGTCTGGAGCCCCACGCTGTAACCATGCACTTCTGGGGCAACTCGGACAGCAGGAACCCTTTAAGGCGCACACGTGCTGACACTGCAACCTCGTCACCCTGTTGCTTGGCGTAATGATACATACAGTACTTGTGTCTGTACATGCAAAACGTTTGACAGCCAAAGAACCCGTATTTCACACCCTGGAGAGCAAGGGCGAATGTCAAGCCTGTCGTCACTGAAGGGGGTGAGAACGCACGTGTCATCTAGCGCACACGACCGTCAGTGTGACCGACGCGATCAGCTGACGTGCCTGCGAGTTTGGTGACTCGATCGTCTTACCGTGGTATTGGAAACGTGTCTTTCGAGGTCAAGGTTATCCGCTGCAAAATTCCGAGCCAGGGCTGCGACATACCTTCTTGGGATTGTCAGGCGCGGTCCGGACGTATCGGTCGTTGTCTACAGGTCTTGGACGCCCAGCCCTTTTCGGTACAGAAAAGGCTCGCGGAGAACCACGACTTACCGTTCCTTGACCTGTGGAAAGGTGTGAACAAGATTATGCAAAAGTCGGGGGAAGAGGTTACCTTGCACGATGCCAACATGCTCTGCAGCGTAACACAGACGGCAGATACACTCAACACTGGCGACCACTCCGTTCCAAGAATGGAAGCACAGATCTGCGACGGGTCAGAAATGGAAATAAGGGGTGGCTTGCGAACTGGACTCACATGCCCGTTGGAGTACACGTGCTGACATCGAGTCAGATATCATCACCACTCTGGCTAGGACGCAGTCGACGTACCGGGTGTATAGGCGCCTGATTGTCCTGGTCTACGACAAACTGGACCGCTGGAGAGGAGATAGGGTAGTTGGTATCGAAGCGAAACATTAGTTTGAAGACCTCCCCCTAACGACGCAGAATTCAGCTGTGGACGCAGAGGACAGAGAGCGCTTGCCTGGTACAGGCTCTCGCCCAGGACTTCTATGGAGAAAAACCAAGTCTCGAAGTCATCTGCGCTGAGCAGTTTGATGCCTGGGTACTGAGAGGTGAGCAGATGGACTAGGTCGAGACAGACGATCATACCGCAAGGACAACCTTCGGTGAGGATCTCACTGAGCTCCTTGCGCAGACGCCGGGACGATACCGTAGCCATGACCCAACGCTCGTGCAGGTTGCGAGTAGCGCGGCGAGCATGAGCTTATCGGGTCGCAATACAGCCAAATATGGACAAACAGCAGGATCCCTCATAAACCCCAGTTGGCGAGCACGTCCTTTGATTCCTCCCCGCTTTAGAGTCACCTGTTGCTCGTCACCTCTCCCAACGGATTTGCAGGCGCTCGCGGGGAGGCAGATCGACTTTCTTGTGCTTCATTAACGTCGCTTGTGCACTCATTCACTCATTATTGCACAATGAACGACCAGAATACAGTTTTCGGTTGTACTCGGTATCCATAAATCATGACGCTTTGGTTTCTCCTGCCTTTGCTGCCTCCCGCGCCCGAGCTGCTCTGTCGACCTTGATCTCTGTCAAGACCTCGCGTGCACCGTTGTCCAGCAATATCTCCCCAAGCCTCCCGCCCAGCGCATCCGCTTCGTTGGCATTCGTGACCTTTTCTGCAATCGTCTTGACGAACTGTCGGTCGCCGTCGAGCGACGTGACGCAGCCTGTGATCTCCAGCACAGCGCTTTCTATTTTTAATTCTCCGCTCCTCAGTCTTTCGCTGCCCTCCAACACTTGCGAGAGCCTGGTGTTTACGCCGACGGGCACGCTGCATCCCCCCTCGAGCATTCGCAACATTGCTCTTTCAGCGAGACACCTCCACTGGGTCCGTTGATGTATCAAGGCTTCGCACAGCTCGGATAAGTCGTCCAATGCATCAGCCCGAATCTCTATGGCCAACGCCCCCTGAGATACGGCATGATACAGGACTGGAGGTGCCAGGTCTTCCGTGGCGCGATGTGACCAGCCAAGACGTAGAAGCCCGGCCTTGGCAAGGATGAGTGCGTCATATGCATCGTCCTCTCCAGTCCCATCCAGTTTCCTCAGGCGGGTGTTGCTGTGACTCGGTGATAAACCCGATGTAAGGAATGCAGTCAAGCCAGTGAACGTACAGATTTCCACGCTGTACACGCCTCTTCAGTCTCGCGTGATACTGCTGGACACCTGTCCCTACTCACCACATCCTTGAACGTCATTTCCAGTTCCTTGTGATGACGCTTGAGATAGTTTTTGACTTGTGCCGCACGCCGCACGCTACTCGTGCCGATCCTGCTCCCAGCAGGCAGGTCTTCGAGCATCTTGTGGGGTGATCCAGCCTTCATCACCAGGCTATCGACGCACTCCTCCCTCTCCAGTATTGCACCGATCTTGAACTCTCTGGGGAGCTCCGTCGGGACATCTTTGAGACTGTGCACGAGGATATCCACCTGCCTGTTGGCAAGCAGCTCCTCGAGCCCCCTCGTCCACAATGCCTTGCCTCCGAGGAGAAAGAGGGCTTGTGATTGATTCTTGTCCCCTTCAGTTTCGTTGAATCGCGTCTCAAACGTGTAGGAGGGGAACTGTGCCACGAGTTTTTGGATGACGATGTTGGTCTGTATCTTTGCCAGGTCGGATTGTCTGGACCCGACTGTAAACGAGGTCCGTTTCGCCATCGCGAGTGCTCGCTGTCGTCGCCGGAAGCTGACAGGAATTTCAGGACGACCCGGGCTGATGTGATCACACTCACGGTCACAGCACTGTTCCCAGTGTGTCTTGTCGAGTGCGGCAGCCGACACCAGCAGCTGACTGATGCTGACCGTCTCGAAGCACACTCGTTTACGAATCACCTCTGCCATGGCGATGTGTTGTCTCCCTATGGGCATCGACCCGGTCTCCCCCGTCGTGTCGCCCTTCTCCCCAAACATCCGCGGCTTCGGGGACCTCGTCCAGGAATAAACACGCGCTAGCTCTACAAAAGCGACTCGGACGGGTGGGTCGCTCTCCATCCACCAAGTCACTTCCTCAATGCCAGGCTACACCTCGTTCGCTGTCGCAGGCGCAGGCCCCACCATCGGTGGCCGCATCGTGCAGGTTGTATTTCTCGGCTTTCAGACCAGCATCAGTCTGACCTCTGTGGCAAGGCGCTGGTGAACCGCAAGGCCTCTGTCGTCGTCCTCGCCCGCCCTGGGAGCACCTCCGTCCAGAGTCCCCTCCTCCAAGGTGCCAAGATTGCTACGGTGAACAATGCAGACGTGACCTCGCTCGCGTCCGTCCTTCGGGAGCACAAGGTGGAGGTCGTCATCTCCGCGCTCGCGTACGGCGCGCTTCCAGAGCAGCGGCCCATCGCCCAAGCAGCCAAGGAGGCCGGCGTGAAGCTGTTCGTCCCTTCGGAATACGGGATGCCGACCGAGGGCGGCAAGGAAGGTCATATCGCGCTCAAATCCCAGTTTGCAGGTGAGCTGGCTGCCAATCATTTCGGTTCTCTGGTGCGACCGGCTGACGATTGTGACTCGCCATCCCAGACTACGCCTCCAAAACCCTCGGTATTCCCATACTGCGCATCTACGTACGTGCCTTTTATCCCCCATGTATCTCCGAAAGAGTCTGGAATGAACCTCACCCACATTCAATCAGAACGGCGTCTTTATTGAATTCATCCCATGGTTGACGGGCGTCGACACACTGGGCAAGTTCCACCTGCTGGGTAAACACACCGTCTCGTCTTCTTTCACCTCCTTGGACGATGTCACAGGCAAGCGATCCGTTTGTGACATATCTGTCAAGTCTGACCTGGTTCTTTGCAGGATTCCTCGCTCATATTCTCACTACGTTGCCTCCCTCGTCCCTTCACAACGCAACTTTCCGCATCGAGGGTGAACGAACATCCCTCGCGGCCATCGGCGCTCTGTACGAGGCGCGCAATCCCCCAGTACCAGTCGTGCACGTGACAGAATTGGCAGAGGGATTCGACAAGCAGACATTCCTGCAGACCCAGTTCGAGGAAGGAAGACTCAGCTCGGGCTGGGATAACTATGTCGACAAGGACATCCCGGAAAACGCAAACAGCGGCAACAAGTTTTGGGAGGGACACAAGTGGAGATCAGTAAAGGAGGTACTCGGCTTGTGATGCATGTTCCAAAGTTCGATAACTCGTTATCGACTCACGAGGGCAGGCTCAACCGTTGCCCTTCCCAACCATCTACTTACTGTTTTCAATCACGCGGCATATACCATAGCGTAGGTCAGCTAATTCTCACAAAGATCAAGTTTTTGGTCTTTGCCCGCCCATATAAAAGCATGCCGAGGGAATTACCAAGTCATCATCTACGCATCCAACGATAACCACTTGCTGCTTCTCTTGTTCACGATCGTCCCACCCGACTGCTGCGAGCACTGTTCTTGCACGTAGGAGGGGATCTGGAGCTCCTGCACTTTGCTCGGCAAGCTTGCGAATTGCATCAAGAGCCCTGCAGCCATGTGCCATCCAATGTGGCAATGGAATGCCCAAAGTCCCGGGTTGTCAGCAACGAAGCGGATGCGGACCCAGCCAAATCCAGGGAGAGTGACGGTATCTCGGCGAGGTGGATTGGTGAGTGTAACGTTAGAGATACCAGGCTGGTAGTAGCCAGCACCCTCGCCGAGGATCCAAAAGTAATGACCATGAAGATGGAACCTAAGTCGGAGCATGAAATCCCAATCAATAGAGCTGAACACAATGTAACTCACGGGTGGCTCGAGTCATCATAGTTGTTCATGACCAGATCAATGACGGAAATGTCGTCGTTAATAATCACGAGCTGGGTTGCATTGTCAAAGTTGGTCTGTGCACCCGCTTGATAGAATTGCAGAAGTGTCGGATCTGTAGTCTGAGATTGCCAGCTTGTGTCGTTCATATATGCAAGAACCTGCCTTCCTCCCGACTGGAAGGTTTGCTGGAAAGACACTGAGATCAGGACGGATTGCGTTTCATTCGGTGGATTCATCGGAATCGCGGGCACGATCATGGTACTGTTCAGGTCCAAGCAGAGTTCGGGGTAAGATTCTGGCCAGTTCGTAGTGTTCGGTGTGGTGGGTGTTGCCCCGTATGTTAATGTCGCGAGTACCATCGTGTTTAAGTTGGGGTTCGAAAGCTTATAGCATGACGCCTGCATCTCGGCGCGGACATTGTACGACCCAGCAGTCTGATTTGTGTCAAGAATGATGGAATACCGCTGTGCGACGAAAATTGGGACCCGATGAACACTTGCAGGTTCCAGACTCGTGCCGTCGGCCTCCACAACCGAGAGTGTGTGGTTGTCGACACTGAATATAAAGTCCGTGAGCGTCGCCATGTTGATCAATCGAAGACGATAACGAAGATTCGGTTCAAGATTGAATGCAGAACCGGTCATTCTGCCGTTGATGAGACCACTGTCTGGGGGAGGTTCGGCACCTGGATTGGAACCGTCGTAATTGGACCCTTCATATCCAGGGACACTGAGATATTGTGCGAGCAATCCTGCCGACATCTCATCATACCAGTCTGCAAGTGACGAGTCGTAAAAGTCACAAATGGCTATGCAGAGTACAGACCTGACAGGATGACCAGAACGTCACGGTCATAAGAACCGTGTATAGGTTCATTGGGTGAATGAATCACAAAAGGGCCGTATATACCATCCGTATATTGAGTCGAAGTGTGTGCGTGCCACCAGTAGGTACCGTACTGTTCAGTGTTGATGGTAAAGTGGTAGGCTGAGATTAGTGCCTTTAGCACCCACGTCACGATACGCCGGAAGGAGCTCACTGAAGTTTGTTCCCGGTGGAATAGGGCACTGCGTAATGCCATTCGTACCGTCCATGTGGTTGGTCCCGTTCTGAAACTGGCCATGCCAGTGAATGGTAGTTCCATTCGACATTCTGTTGAACACGTTTACGATGAGCTCGTCACCGCTGTTGACCTCGATCAACGGTCCCGGAAACTGTCCTGTATAGATGTTGTCAGCAAAAACGAGCTGCGGTCCAGTTGGACTCACCGTTGACGACGAGCATCGAGCGCTCGACACCGTCGGGTGAACCGGACATTTCTTCAACAACCCATTCATAGTACCTGGTTGTCGGGGTGCTCGTGACGTTGAACGAGGTGTCAAGAAGGAAGGTAGAATTGGTAGCGACAAGGTTTGACGAACTCTTCTCCTTGAATCCCAAGCCTAGTCCGAGTCCGAGTGCAAGAGCAAGAACGACAACCCCAGCCACTGCACCGCCCGCGATATAGAGCCTCTGACGACCTGATCACAATCAAGGACGGTTGGGCCAAATAGAATACGCGAAAGTGCTCACTCCACACAGTTCTGGATATGGTCTGAGGGGTGGGATCGCCCTCTGACTTGGGATCGATGCCGTCACGAGAGCTGCCCTCTTGGAAGACGGGCTGCCTGAGCATCGTGCCGGTGCAGTCCGGACGGGGGGAGAATGGGATGCATTAAAATGCTCAGGAACCTATCCACGTTCGTTCGTCGGCGCCAGGGCCAAGATGGGCAGCCTAAACGATCCTCCCGCATGGTGCCAGTGGGCCATCACGTGGTGTCGATGACACGTGCAGTCTCTCACAAGCACGTGCTATTTAGGTAGGACGACACCACGTCGGCCTCTTCTGCCAGTCGTGTACCAGATGAGGGCCAGTGAGTCCGCTAAAAGAGCACTGCCGGCCGACATCACACCATTCATTCCAGCCGGTCGGCGTCCGTCAGCACCAGGGGTCTCACGACGCGATTCCAGTTGTCCATCCAGGTACCCCATTCCCATCCAGTGCTTTCCTTGTGCCGGGCCGGGTGGGATGCACGCGCCTGAGACGCTAATTGCAGCGAGGAACGTAGTTTTCCTAGCGCAGGGGAATTTGGGAACGACATGAGTAGCATCTGCCCAACGGGGTTAGAACAACTCCAGGGCTCAGATCAGCCTTGCAACCAACCTCCAATTGGTTTGCCAGTTCCCCAGCATTTCTGAAGATGAGCCCGTTCTCACCGTCCCTAACAAGCTCTGGAAGGCTTCAAAAATAAGACATTGACATTCATAACGATCCATCGCATCCGCTCACCATCCAAAATCTAGGGCGCACACCGGCAGCCCACAGCCAAACATGTCCACCACTTTCATCGGCAAGTCCAGCGCAGACGAACTTGAGTGCAAGGATATTCCCAAATCAGCAGACCCTGACAGCCATTGTAATCTCCGCATGATCAATGGTAGCTGATCCCTCACCTAACAACAAAGGATAATCTTCCACCTCGAGCCATAAGCTGGAGCACCGCACATACGACCACTCCTCCTCAAGTTTCTTTACACTGGCCATATACCTGGCCTTGAGGGGCCCCTTCCCAGTAATTACCATCCATATCCGCGGTAACCTCCCACCGTCGTCTGGATCCTTGTCGACAAGACTTTAAACAATACTCGAGGGTGATAACCCACCTTCGTTAATTTGCAAGGCTCGCTTTTCGTACAACTTGAGTGCATCCAAGAGGATCGAGAAGTCCTCATCAGGTGTCCATGAAGTGCTGCTGACTAGTAGGGCTACTCTGTCGTCCCGCATTTCGGGCATGTTGACGTCCGAATATAGTGACGATAGAGTGGTCCGAAACGGCATGGTCACTGTGGTAAATTGTGTGGTATACGGCGCGTTCGGGGAGGGAAGATAGTCTTTTAGAGAAGGAGTGGTAAGTGAAGGCCCCATGCGGAGAAATAACTGCAGTTGGTGTCAGCAACGAAGCGGGTTACATGGACGTTTGCACCTCGTGAACTTCGGGTGGTGAGCAACGGTGGAAGTGAGAGGGAGGGCGGTCATGCAGGACTGCCTTATGGCCACTTGAAAAATATGTTCCATCACAAGTAATAAACACAAGAGGAACGACACACATCAGTCCCCACTCGGATACTAGATGCTCTTGCATAGCTCTGGTAACAAACAAATGCGCGTAGGCAGAGCGTCCAAAGGTAACCTCGAACCTGAACTTTATCAGCATTCACACCAGATGTTGTAAACTCCGATGTCCATACCATTTTGCTATCACCACGAATGGATGGCAGGTGCCCAACTTCAGAGATAGTATACTGTATCCAAGATTATGCCAGTCAATGATGACCTTACTACCTCTCACGTGCCCGACTAGCCAGACGAGAACAAGGGTGGGAACACTTGGAGGATTCTTAGAACATCGATCAACGTTTGCTTTGTATAGTGTCCGGAGATCCTACCTGGACCATGATAAACTCTGGCGGGGAGGACAACGTGAACATGAGAGTGTGAAGGATGGATGTCACTTGATGCAATATCTTCACAGGTGCGGCAATGGCAAAGGGGATCTTGCGGAGGAACGAGGGTGGCTCAGACAGGTAACAGAGTTGGGCAAGTGGTAGGGAAGTGAAGGAAGGAGCTGGCGTGGACTCTTGAAGCGTACGAGGCATCGGCATGTCTGAGTGCTCCAAATCTATTTCACCACTCACCTCGGTACCCGATGAGATATGTACTGAACCCAAGTTTCGCAAAGCTTTCTGCATGATACATCATACGAGGGCTGCGCCCCACATCACCAAGAACAATGATAGCGACTGTGCGAAGTTTTGGTGGCCTTTTGACATACCGGTATATCCAAACTGTGAAAAGGACGAGTAAGAGAGACACGAAGGCGGCAACGACACCAAGCACGTCCGTCATCGTGCAGCGGAAAGGGTGCGATTATGTAACCACTCAGAGCATTTCGTCATTCGCCCGGCGCTTTGTTCACGACCACAATGGCATCCAGACTAGCGTCGAGCTCGCTGTGGGCAACCGCCCGCTCCAATGTATGGAGCAGGCGACACTTAGACCCTGCGCTCTGCTCGTTGGTGCGGTTCGTTTCCTCCACGTCTGCACGACGAGCTGTGCACCGGGGTCCGACGCTGGCAACGGCATCGGGCACATATGCACCAAAACCAGCGGTGAATCAGAGCATCAACCCTCCGCAAAGTAAGTGGCACGATAAATTCTCGCTCATCTTATTCAGTCGTTGTTAGCTCGATCCATGTTTATTCAGACGGAAGCTACGCCAAACGATGATTCTCTCAAATTCATTCCTGGTGTTTCTGTGATGGAGGAAGGAACTGCCGAATTTCTCGATACGCGCTCTGCACTCGCATCACCGCTGGCCATCCGGCTCATGGGCATAGAGGGTGTCAAGGCCGTATTTTACGGCCCGGATTTTGTTACGGTTTCAAAGGACAGCGAGCACCCGTGGGCTGTGATAAAACCTGAGATATACTCCATTTTAATGGAGCATTTCTCTGCCGGACTCCCTCTCTTCCGCTCTCAAGAAGACCGAGATGCCGCAGGTCCTCAGGACACTAAAATCCTCGACACAGATTCTGAGACTGTAGCCATGATCAAAGAGTTGCTTGAAACTCGAGTGCGGCCAGCTATTATGGAGGACGGTGGAGATATCGAATACAAAGGGTTCAATGACGAAGGCTTTGTCAAAGTCAAGCTCAAAGGTAGTTGTAGAGGGTGCGATTCGAGTACTGTCACCCTGAAGTCTGGTATCGAGAGGATGTTGATGCATTATATTCCCGAGGTCAATGGTGTTGAGCAGGTATAAAGCTTTATATTTGGTTCCTCTTCTTGACTCACTTTTCTCAAGGTACTGGATGAGGAAGAGGCCATTGCATTGGATGAATTTGCCAAACTCGAGGAGCGTTTGGCCCACAAAAACAAGAACGAACCGAAGTAGGTTGTCGCTGTGCCCCATTGTCACCACACCCTAATGTGTGCTGCAGAATGGCAAAATATATGTCCGTGTAATAATTCAAACTACGCCTTATCCCGATTTCACGCCAGGACTCTACAAATTTCTCGAACAATACAATGACACCCACTCAGCCTCGTCATGTACAACGTAGTTTCCTAGTTCTTTATTGTGTGTACATGATTCCAAGTACAGTACACTCAGATTTCTGTCCATTACCTACTTCTAGAACTGATGATAGGCAAAAGCTGGTTACCACAAGTGACTAGTTCAGTGGAGCAGTTTGAAGCATGCTCGCCCCTGGGCACCTCTTGGGCTATCAACTAGTGTTTTTCTGGTTCCTGTCCCCGCATCCCCTATTGCGAACGACACCGAGAACATTCATGCCAGTACTGCGCACAAATCGTAGTATTTGACATCTCCGGTAACAATGGGCCCTGCTAGTGCAGTTCAGCGACAGTCCCACTGTCCTTCAGCGAACGATATCAAAGAGGCGTGAGGATGTATGCAGTCGGGGCTACATAGCATTTTGGCAAGATAGTCAAGGCGAAATGTCAATGCACTTGCGCCGAATCTGGGATTGAACGGCGAGGCAGCGAGCGTGACCTTCCAACGGTACAGCGGCGGGTCCACCTCTTTGACGTACTGGGTGAGCGAATTGATGCGAATTCTGCGGATAGGTTGTTCTACGCAGAACACTCCGGCATTCGAACAATTACCGTGGATGGTCAGGGCAGAACACGCGGCGACCTAGTCGTTGTACCATCCGTTCCCCGTCCAACACGTATCCTGCTACGAAAAATCTCTCCGGCAAGGTCCCTCTCAGCAGATGTCATCATGTTCACCATGCAAAATTAATTTGACACCGAAAAGTGGGACAGTCTCATTGATGATAATGCCGGTGACCAGCATCGAGGAGATCAGCGTCGGTAGGGTGGTTGTGTCCTTGTTCCGAAAACACTCGAGACTCGATCGCACAACCGAACAATACTTATCGCCATCAGGTTCACAACGAGCAGCAAGGGGTCGAAAACAAAAACTCAGACCTACTATGGACTCGAAGGCTATAGGATGGTGCATTTGACACAGATTCGCGACCGATAGAGCATGTCGAGTTGGAGTCGCTCTGTACAGCCTTTCTAGGCAGAATTGCAGACCCTGGTTTGAAGTGCGTTGCAGAACGAAACCAACATGCTGCCTAGCTGCAGAACCACATAAGTCCCAGTCGTAACGGTTGAAATGACGGCCAGTGGTCGTTCTTGAGAGGCCTGACATGTGAAAAGATGTTGCAGTATTGTGCACCACGCCATAGACGCATTTGTGGCCTCGAAAATTCGTAATTGGTACGCGCTCAGTCTCGCGACGGCGTGAAAGAGTCACATAAGAAAAGGAGATGTTCACACTAGCGCAATAGATATCCCACAAAATGTACCTGAAACCGCCGGCCAGACTTTGGCAATATTCATTAGCGTGAAACAAGCACGATCGTGACAGGGAAACTATGACCCACAGTTGGTAATCCGCTACGACCAGCCATGGATCGTCCAAGATAAGGGGAGGGGACCGGAGCCGAAGATGCGAGCGCTGTTACTCCCCGCTGACAGTGAGATGGGAGTGCAGCAGGATACAGATTATTTTTGACCAGTTAGGGATACAACACGATACTATACGCAAACGAGATCAGGTCCTTCTAGACCATCGAAGATCAAAAATAAGCTCGAAGCCAAAAGGACGCATGTCGAGTTGGCCAGGCACTAGCGACGGCTCTGCTGGTATAGAGGGTTGGACAATGGTCGGTTTTGTCGGAGTATCAGGAGTTGTAGCTGGGTCGGTAGGGAGGGAGGATGATTGCAATGTTTCAGATTTAACTGGGCGTCTGCTGAAAAGCGAACGAAGGATGGAAGTCAACGTTTCATTTCGAGTGCTCGAGATGTTTGGTGTTTGGTGGGATTCGACGGGCGCTGGTGAGGGCTCGGTTGTGGCGGTGGCGTTTGCGCTATCAGATGCGAGAGAATGTTTCCACTGTTTCTCAATCTGAGCAACGGCCCTCTGGACGCTGTCCATTTCCCACTTTTGCACATCGTACGGTTGGAACAACCCGGAAGCAAGGTCGCACCAACACCTGTCCGCGACATGCATGACGGGAGGAGCAAAGTCAACGGTGTTGAGATGGGGGGGCAAGGCGGCGCTCAGTGCCTCTGAGAAGGTGGTGATGTTATTGGCCCAAGGGGCAGAGAGATGGGCATCGAGGGGGAATGACTGCCAATAGCACGAGCTGAGAAAGAGGGCAGCAAGAAGCACGATGCAGTAAAAGCTGAGATCTGGTGAGTAGGGGCTTCAAGGCGGTGGTGTTGTGATACGGACCATGGTCTGGCGTGGAGCGCGAGGGTAAGCAAGAAAAGGACCAAAAAGTAAGGCGGGGCGGTAGGAAGGGGTAACAACAGGAGCGGTAAGAACCAGCGGGTGCACCTGTCGACGGCATGAGTGACTGGCTGAGCTGCACGCGTCGAGAAAAGCACCCACCACATCGCACTTGGACGTCGGCTCAGCCTCTGGCCGTCGCTGCCAGTGTGCTGGGTAATGGGTCACGTGGTAAGTACAAATTATATAATAATGGTAATGATAATAGATATGTCCACATCAGGACGAGTGTTCTCCATCGTTCTCGATATTTCCAACCCGCCCGAGTCTTAAACACGTTTGCCATTCCTCATCGCCCCAGCAATCCGCCGCCATGTCGACACATCCAGAAGTGCTCTGGGCACAGCGCAGCAGCGCCTCCAATGCAGAAAAGGTTCGTCGTCTTCCTCTTCGCCCTCCGCCTCGCCGACGCCGATACTGCAGAACATCATCTACCTGACTATCAATCTCCCTGACATTATCGAGTCCACTCTCCAGTATGCGCTCACCGCCTCCAGCATATCCTTCAAGGCGCGCACCACCGGGTAGTTCATATACACTCGTCCGCTGTACCGCGCCCCTCATCCGAGTTCACAGCGGTGGAGAGACCGATTATGCGTTTAACCTCGACTTTTTTGCAGAAGTTGACCCAGAGGTATTGTTTCCGTTGTTGATCAGATGTATCCTTACGGTCGTCTAGAAATCCACCAAGCGCCTTACATCGCGTTCCCTCGTCGCCATCCTCCGCAAGAAGGTATCGGAGTCCGAGTATTGGCCACGGCTGACGAAAGAGAAGCTCAGGGCACCCTTTATCAAGACCGATTTTGGCAAATGGGTTGACGAAGACGAGCAAGACGGAACTACTAATCTTGATGACGAAATTGCAGATGGCGGCTTCCCACCCGGTGGTGACTTTGACTTTTCCAAGGTACTCGATTCGTACTCGACCCGTCGTCGTGAACTGATTCAGCCGATCTGTGCTGACGCAGCTGGCTAATGATTATGGCGCTGCCTCTAGCCCCCCGGATGCGGAAAACGAGCACGCTGACACTGACGATGATGATGACGGTCCCCCCCCTCTCGAGGACGCTGAGCCTCCCAAATAACAGATAACGTCGCTTGAAGGTCACTTGAACTCGAAAAGTCCTACTAGCCCAAGAGGTACCGTGTAAATTACGCTCACTTTTGGGAACTAGCCATCCACGCTAACATCCACTTTCTGTCT